>FXAL01019958.1:0-15036 GCA_900177555.1 Renilla reniformis
AGAATGATCGCTCGATACAGAATGATCGCTCAATATAGAATGAGCGCTCAGTGTCGAACGATCGCTCAGTGTAGAATGATCGCTTAGTATAGAATGATCGCTCAGTGTAGAATGGGCGCTCAGTGTCGAATGATCATTCACTCAATGTCGAATGAGCGTTCAGTGTGAGAAAAGCGCTCGGTGTGGAATGAGCGTCATAATGACTGACGTAAACACAAAATCGGCTACAACCCCCCCCCTCCACGGAGTTATCGTTCCCGGTCTCTTAGAGTTCACTGGATCACGGTAGACTTGATATCCGGTTGTTTCCAACGGAAATTACCTGGTACTAGCGTATATAATATGTGATGTGTGGTTGGTGACGTCAAAATTAGAGTTATAAAGGCGACGAAGTTACGAAGAAGTGTTCGTCATGCAGTGTAGTTCTATCTGCTTGCATGGCCTTAGAAAGGACTTGTTAGGAAATCTCTCAAGTCTTAATGCAGCACTCGCCACAAGAAATAAAAACAAAATTAGGCGAAGCAGTCGACCCAGACGGAAATGTATGTATTAAAACTGCTTTTAAAATTGGTTTAAAACGAATTTTTAAAAATATTTCCAAATGCATTTGTAGGTATTAAACATGGCGGCTGTGATAGAAGTAATTGGAATTCTTGAACGAACTCCACTCACAAAGGAAGCGTTAGAGGTATAACTCATAGTTTAAACTCATTTCATTCAATTTTTTTAAATAAAAATATCTCGGTATGCCTATGTTCATTTTAAAACGAGATAAATAAAATATGGTTTCATTTAAATAATGTCCTATTGTATATTTGATATAATCAAGTCTCATTCAATATGGTGTACATATGTAATGTGAGATTCGGAAAAAATTATGGAAGCTGTTTTCTGCTGTTGAATATATTGAAAAAAAGATACAATTTTAATTTAAACATACATAATATTACACGTGAACAGTTCAAAAATCAAAGTATGTTTGAAATATTTGAAAATTTGTAATGAAGTGGTGAAGCTTTTCAGCTTATTTGATGAAGATGAGATATTGTGACTTGCATACACTCATGGAGCTTAATCACTGTCATTAGATATAATGGAATGAAAATAAGTAACTGTTTTTGATGAATGAGAACTTGTTTTAAAACTTGACTCCAATCAAGATCAAGCTGGATAAACAAGTTTAGTGTTCAACATTCAAGTTTAATTCAGTGTTCCTATCGGTTAAACTATTATAGGGCTATTTATACCCTGATGTACTGTTATAACATTTAGTTGTCTTTAAATCAATTTAAATTTCTTAGCGCAGCTTACCTATGTACATATTACGGTGTTTGTTTCATTTTATATAAAATGTTAATACGATATAATTCAATTCTATGCTGTTACTGAATTTAAAGTGACTCATGTGTTAGGAAACAATATTAATTATTATCTTCATGAAGTGTGATGAAAAAAAATATAAAACACTTGGCACATGTGACCATCTGACCAATCAGTGTTCATGGATGATTCTAATCAATTGATGAACAAAAGTATCAGGTTCTCATGAACCACATGTGTAATGTGAGGTACACAACAATGTAAACCTTGTTATTCCTGTTGAAGAAATTATTAAGAAGTAATTATAAATAATCATGTTGTTTATTTATATATTGTTTTGAAAACAATTTTAGCATTATCATCTATATATTCTTAATAATCTTTAACAACAGGTGATAAAAAATAAGGTATCAAGAATTTGATCATGTTTCTGTTATTAATACTTGGTTTTCTTGAAACCCATAGCAAACCCGTATTGGTCGCACTGTTAATTTATTGAGAAAAAAGACTGAAAATGAAGATATTGCTAAACGAGCTAAAAAATTGGTTAAAAGATGGCAAAAACTAGTACAAAATCATTTAGAAGCTGTTCGTAATACAAATTCACCATTGAATGGAATGCATTGCAACTCACCAATAGTGAATGGTATTGTCAAAGATACAGAAACAATAAATGATTCATCTAAACCTAAACCAACTGATAGGTTACCCAAGGCCATTAAAAGAAAGCGTAGTACTTCAAATACACCAACCCCTGATGTCACAAACTTAGGTGGAACCTCAAAAACAGTGTCTAAAGAAAATGATAGACTAAGCTTGGAAAGTGGAGAAAATACAAAAGAAATTGATATATCCAGTAACAAACAAGATGTGAGCAAACGCCTGAAATCCATTGATAATTACAATGATGAAATTTCCAATGAACAAATCAAAATTGTTGATACAAACAATGTTGAGAATACATCGGATATTTCACTCATATCAACATGCAATGATAAAAACATATTAGACCACAATGATGTGAGGTGGGAAATGAAAGATTTCAGTCAACAAACTGAGGAAGTTGATGATGACAATGATGTAGGAAAAAGTGAACATGACTCAGATAATTTATCACTTAACCAAGAAATCACTGGAGTTAATGGATATTTTGGGGAAGATGGTAAATGGTATGATTGGTGTCAAACTATGTCTGTCAACGAAGGAAGTCTACTTGTTTTACCATACGTATTGATGGAATGAATTAGTTTCGATGCAATGCAAACAAAATGTTGTTTGTGTTTTTATGTTCATTGTATTTTCGGCTTTACATCAAACAATTTGATACATTTGTTAATGTGTAATAGTACATTTGTTTCTATTCATTCAAAATACATGAGTCTAGTTGCATAGCAACATGTACATAGCATAACATATTGAAAATGTGTGTGTTTAATTGTTACTAGGATATAATGGTTGGAAAAGCCAGGTATTTGATTTTGATGTAACGTGCAATATGAGTACTTAAGGTACCCAAGTAATTGTGATGCAAACTTACACACCTAACATATGTACCTGTGTATGAGATGATGGGCACACCACATGCATGTACCAGCATCATCAACAGGTTTGTTCTGCATTATAATATATGTAAGGTTTGAAAGGCACAGAACATCAGGAAAACTAAAATAGGAATGTATTTGAGAACAATTTACAATAAAGGTTAAAGTAGAGGTTGAAACGTTTTTCAAGTTAGAATTGATGGTAAAAACTTTCACTGGGAGTTACTATTAGGGTAGTGCTGAAATGAAGTTACTATTAAAATTGTGCTGAAATGAAGTACTGTAGGTACATATGTTACAAAAATTATTCAGTTATAATGAGTTTGTCAATTCCCCAGTCTTCATGACTTCCATCTGGCATATAACGTCGTATAATTATAGGAATCTTTTGTGCTTTCAATTCTTTCATAGCAATCTGTAATGGATCAGTTTCACCTTCAAGTTCCACCATTACAGGTGCTCCCATACTTATTTGTAAAGCTCGCGTTCCTAAAACTCTTGCTCTTTCATATTTTGTCATATATGGTGTTGTAACCCTCTTTGTTGATTCTTGACTATCTTCGCCATCTTGTAAAATTTCAAAATCACCTCCTTCATCAACTGGCTGGAAATCAACAATTTATTTTGATACATAACCATTTTTTGCACTTGGGGACAAAAGTATGTAGCTTAATACACTGCTCTGAATTGTGGACTCATTTGAAACGCAAGAAATGGGGATTTCTGTTAAATGGTTTTTAATTGTTTGGGTAATAGGAAAGGTCCAAGTGCATGCGAAGATACACTTAAAAGGTATATATAGGATATATAAAGCAGGACATTATTATTTCAAACATGACAGGAATACAGTTGTGTACTGGGGAATGTAGTGACATATGTTGAAAAGTAAGAAGAAAAACATTGCAGAATGTAAAGCTAAAAAATGATGACAACTGCTCACAATTTATGGGGTATTCATGTTAGCTTAACCAATGATAAACAATTGGCTATTGTCTTAGTTATGGTCAGTTATTGTTGATCACTCAAGAAAGTGGATTTTGATTGGTTGATTGAAGGATAAAATACTAAACATGTTCTGAGGAAGGGACACATTCCTGCATAAACTGGACAATAACATAGTTAATTAGTTTCACTGTATTTTCAACATCAACAACATTTCAAACCATCTATTCTATAAACTGTAAACTGCTGAAATAGAAACTGCTGAAGTGACGAAACCGGCATATATGGCTCTGAGTCATTGTAATAGAAATATTTTTCCTAATTAGATTACCTCTAAATCATCAACATCTTCCAACTGTTCTTCATCATCAAACTGATCCATATCATGATCAAACCTGAAGATGGAATTAAACGAATACATTTCTTCATTTCTTCGTTTTATTCAAAAACCATAAACAATGGAAAGCTGAGTGAATGTTATTAGAATCTCCCAGTATATAGGTATGTACTTTCAGCAAAATCTGAAATTATTGTTTTTATATGAACAGAAAGGAAGTTTTCGTTGCCTTAAAAACAAAACGTCCAATGGTTTTTCACAATTCCTTCAACAATGATTGAACTAGCAAAACATACCCTTCTCCATCTTCGTCCGCCATTTTCAGCACGTGTTTTGTTAATTGAGTTTTAATTCACAGAAAAGAGATCTTCGTGCAGTTTGCTTCGTAATCATTCGGAAAACATCGGTTATATTTCCATTGGCTCAACCTTGCTTGAATTCTCTGCATTTCACCTTTTTCCAACAATGATTTCTACCAGCACGATTTCATATTTTCTCCGTTGGAGTGGAAATGTGAGTTTTTGACTGTGATCTTGACTGAAAAGTGCTTTAATCATTAAAAGCGAAAGTTGAAGAGATGACAGTTTGCTGTATTGAAAATAGTGGGAATGCACAGAAAATCAAATATGGCGGCTGATTTAACATACGAAGGTTGTAACTTTTTCCGACAAAGACTTGTTCTTGCTACATTGAGTGGGAAATCTGTTAGAATAAAAAATATCAGAGCTACAGATGACGATCCTGGGTTGAAAGGTGAACACAATATCAATACATGTACAAAACACATACATCATATGATATATTTTATTTTTAATTTTTCCTAAAAATATATTTATAATATGATATTCTGTTTTAACAGATTTTGAAGCTGGCTTTATTAGATTGCTAGATAAATTAACAAATGGTTCACGTATTGAAGTGAACGAGACAGGTATGTAAAATCACCCTGATATTTTTTTTATGATTTGATCAGGGACGAATTGGTTGGTTAAATTGTCGGATCAATTTGAGTGTACGCCCCCCTTTAACTTTGTGTTATATAGCATCGCCTCGTTCTTCAGAAAATTCCGCTATATTTTTGTATTGGAATTATATCATTATTATACTATCTCCTCACAAAAATATAAAGGGATTTTCTAAAAAACGAGGCAATTCTATTTAATACAAAGTTAGAGGGTGGCGTACACGTTAATTGATCCAAATTGTCCCCATAGTTTAGGGCACGAATCGATTTGACTTGAGGACGAATTGACCAGGGGATGATTTGACTTGTAAGGCATGTTTGAAAGTATCATTCATATTTTCAGGAACTACATTATATTATAAACCTGGTTTACTACTTGGATCAACTGTTGAACATGAATGTAATATTCAGAGATCAATTGGTTATTATTTAGAATGTGTGCTATGTTTAGCACCATTTTGTAAGAGACCTTTAAAATTAACATTAAAAGGAATCACTAATGATGGTATTGATCCTTCAGTAAGTATAAAATGTGTATTCTGATATATTAGTAGGTAATGGAAATACCAAATCTAGTGCATGTATTTAAACCAAATGTGAAAATAAATTTGAAAACACACCTCTTGCTCGTAACCAATGATTGATGCATCATCAGTGATTCAGTTGCGAGGGCAGGGAGGACAACATCAACAGTTAGGGGTAAAAAAGTCATGATGTCAAAGATGTCTTGAAATCCCTCTTGTGCTTCAAAAAAATGTTAAAAAAATGAAAAGTGCAAACACCAAGGATAATGTAGTGTGAAGCCATGTAGTTTGCTTGGCTTTATTACCTAATTATCTATAGAACACCCAAAGTGAATATGAGATTGTTAAATTTTTGACTTCAACAAGCTTCATTTTTTATAACAATGTATATACATACTCAGATTACAATGCTCTTATTCACATCAAAAATGAAACACAAAGCATGCATATGTTGTTTCCAAATCAATGATATTTTTCAATGAAGTGAAGCATATTGTAAGTACCCAATTAAAAATGTCAGTTTCCTTGTTGCAAGTAAACTTTGCACTGATAATAAATGATAGCCAATAAAAAATCAACTTGTGTACATATTTCAAGTGCTCATATCTGATAGCTGACCTGATTAGCCATGATTAATATGACAAATTTCAGGTACTATGTTTACTTTCAGGTTGATATAATTAAAACAGTCAGCATACCATTAAT
Organism: Renilla reniformis; assembly: GCA_900177555.1. NCBI lineage: Eukaryota > Metazoa > Cnidaria > Anthozoa > Scleralcyonacea > Renillidae > Renilla > Renilla reniformis. The sequence continues at coordinate 6,334 of FXAL01019958.1, forward strand.
TAAGAAATTTGTTTTGGATGACGAGGGTTTAGAATTAAAGGTAAATTTATCACACACAAAAACACACATACACTGAGATCATTTGCATAAAATGTACATGATAATGATACTTAATCAACTAGTCACAGTCTTCACAAATTTTGTAAACTATTAAAATCGTTCTCTATCCACACTAATCTATATATTTTTATATTAATAAAAGGTACTTTATAGTGTCAATATATTTTCATTTCCTATATTTCATTATGATATGTAAATTGTGTTGTATGTATATATTGATTCAGATCATAAAAAGAGGAGCACCTCCTTTAGGCGGAGGTGAAATAATGTTTTCATGTCCAGTCCGACGAACGTTGAGACCATTGCAGTTTACTGATCCTGGAAAGATAAAAAAAATAAGAGGTTTATCGTATCCTTTGCAATTTTTGCAACAAATATACTCAGAACAGTAGTATATACATATGAAAAATAAGGACTCTCTTTTAAAAGAGAAAGATTCAATAGAAGAATGAGTATGTTTGTAACCCATGTGCCAACATTATTGTGGCCTCGTCCAAATTGATTGTCAGGTAATACTGCAACTGGGTACATAAATGTACCTTTCATAGTTGTTTCTTCCAACAGATGTACATATATCAGCTGTTCGTTATATAGAGGTATACAGCTGCAATTATCCCATTTTTTAAAACATTTTGTGAATATTAGATCAGCATCTAAGTTAATGTTTCATGAATTAATTGTGTGACCTTAACTGCAAACCTTTCCTAATACCAGTTATTCAATGAGAGTTTCACCAGCAATGAACAACAGGATCGTCGATGCTGCCAGAGAAATATTAAATAAATGTGTTTCAGATGTTTATATTTATGCAGATCATTGCAAAGGCAGTCAAGCTGGCAGGTGCGTTGTTAATTTCTTCCTAAATTTGCTCCGTACGATTAGGTAATGGTATTTATGCATGTTTGCAGAAGATTTAAAATTTTCCTCCTCCCAAAACCTAGGTCGCCTGGTTTTGGTTTATCTCTTGTTGCAGAATCAACATGCGATGTCTTATTAAGTGCTGAAGCTTCCTCCGAGCCAGTTGATCAAAATAATCATGTATCGCCAGAAGAAATAGGGAAAAGAACCGCTATATCACTTCTACAAGAAATAAACAGGGTGAATATTACATTACATACTAAATTTTGCATTATAGAGGAAATATATTTGCCTACTGAGTAAGGGAAAGATCGATTCTTACAGATTTCCAACCACGATCCTACTGTGGAAAAGAATACAAATTAATTAGGCAAAGATTTGCTCTTTGTGATATATGAATATACAATTATAAGTTTGTGGGAATACACAATGCTTTAAATTATTGCTGAGCTGTCGACCTGTTAATTTGGGTCATCTCTGCAGCAGACAGCCTGAGGTAACTGGCCGAAGCTTAGTAATAAATTAAAACATTGTGTACAACCACAATCATATTGCATATGAATTTCAACCTGTTTCATAGTGGTTTTTGGAATGTCATCTACAATTCCAGGCTATTTCCCTGATTATTTGTTGTTCTATATTGATAGGGGGGTTGTGTCGATTCAAGGCATCAATGTTTAACTTTACTTTTCATGGCTTTGGGACAACGTGATGTTTCTAAAGTGTTAACTGGACCATTATCACCTTACACGTAAATTTCTTTTTATATTTTAAATTTTATTCTATAACAGGCAGCATAGATTTTTCTTTATTCACCTGGGCCCAGTTGTTCAAAACCTTTATTGAGTTAATCCTGGATTAATAAAAAATTCCCAAACAAAATCCTAGAGAATGCCTTTTTGAAACATTTTTGTTCTTTAAGAAACTCAATATGTATGTTAATCCACTGTTTTATTCACTGTTTTAACTGGTAGTTTTCATTAGCATTTGATGTGGTTTTACTACATCACATACATATGCATTTTCATAAAAAATGAAGAAGTTTCAAAAAAGGCATTCTCTAGAATTTTGTTTGGGAATTTTTCACTAATCCCGGATTGCTAATTGAGCATTTGAACAACTGGGCCCTGAGCTTGACAATTGCTCGTTATTTCATCTTGAAAATTGCTCGTTATTTCATCTGGACAATGAGCTTCCATATACTTATGTCGTTGTTAAATAAATTCCTGTGAGGACAAGCTAGCCGTCCATATTGAGATCACTCGAATGATTTGAAAAACATGATTCTAATTCTGATCAGGGCGCTAATATGTAGTATTGGACAGGCTTTCTACTGAAGCCAATGATATGGGAAACCGTAATCTCGGCAGAAATATTAAAACCCCCTACATTGAACCTAAAACATTTATTGAAAAGAAACATTTTCGTTACTTCCTATTTTTCAACATGTACATATGTATTTTAACATGTCGCTATTTTTTATTTTATAGAATACAATTTTTACGACATCTCAGGGACTTCTTTGATATAGTTTTCAAAGTACAAAGCATAGTAAAAGACGAAGAAATTCTAACTGGTTGTAAAACTAACATATTACTATCTTGTACAGGCGTTGGATATACTAATATTAGTAAATCAATTTCATAATTTTTTTCCATCCTTTTTCTATTTAATGAAATATTAGATTCATGCGTGTGTCTATCTTAGTGGCTTTCGTTTTGATTTCATAGCAAATTCAATGATGATATCGTGATCATCATCATTATATCATTATATCATGTTTTATAGGTGCGCTCAGCTATGTATGATTGGGACTGGTATTTAGTCGACTTGCAATCAAAACAATTATCTTTTTGATTATTGATTAGGTATTTTGTTGAAATGCTTGAAAATAATAGAGCAATTATACGTCGAATTGAATAAAATAAATGGAAGTATAATACATGAAGGCATGAAAGAAAGTGTTTTCAACAAGAAATAGAATTAGTTGATTTAGCGTATTTCCTGAACTAATATTTAGTTTACACAATTACCAGATTTTGCAGGATTAAATTAATACAGGTTATTGTGCAGTCGTTAATATACAGTCGTTTTTTTAGGAATGATACCAGGTCATTGGTGTTCAATGTTCTTTTTTCTTTCCTGTCTTTCCAAATCTTTTATTACACCCTGTCGTAAACGTTTTCTGTCAGCATTTTGCATTGAATGAACAGCAACTACAATGGATACAGCACATACACCAGAAAATACGAGTACAACTTTGGGTATTATAGACATATCACTTTACTGATGAAATAGGTTCTATTTAATAACATATTTTCTTGACCAACAAGCTAACAATTCTATATTTTCTAAATTTTAGCGGTTAATGTTCCATAATAAGTTTTGATATGAATATTTGTTCCTAAGTTGTCATTTTGGATAATCTTGTTTTGTATCAAAAAGTAGAAATGTATGTAACAAATGTTTTGATTGGTTTTTTCAACAATATCAGCCAATCAAAATCGATGTAGTATCTATTGGGAGCACATGAATGAGAGTGAGACGCCATGTTGTTGAAGGCGCGGTAACAAAGCAGATGATTTTAAAAGGTAAAAAGTCTCAAAGTATTTCACAAAATACTTGAAATCTGTGCTATCATCTTATTTTATCACACCATGATACAATGTTCTGTAAACACTTTATCATTTCAATAATATATAAATGGGTTTTTAGTGTAAATGAAACTGACAATTTATAATATTTTTAATATATATTTGGTAATTATATGGTTTACAGATCGAAAGTTGTTTTTAAACGCACTGGGAGGTTTCAACAAAAGCAAATTTTGATCTTCAAAGCATAGTGACTTTGATGAATTTTTAATAAACTTTTTTATTTGTTGTTTTCATTTAATTCATTATAAATTAAACTCAATCTACAATTTGTAGTCTGCACCCAAAACACACTATCAAACGACCAATAATTGCTGACATCAATCATTGACATAGAATTATTGTATTATGTAACCATAATGTCTTCCATGCACTAATATTAATATGAATTTGATATACAAAACGAACTTTTTTATTACAATATGCTTCGGAATAACTTATTCCATCTTCAGTGATACATTAGTTAACTTAGTTAATGTAATATAAAAAAATGTAATTTAGTAACATTAAAATACATAGTGATATGTGCAGTGTAGAAACCCTTTTGTGCGTATCAACATTTTCTATGTTTTACCAATCAATGAAACATAAACTACTACGGACTGAGAAGTCCGGTGAACTTGGATGGCACCATAACTGACCACTTAGCAATCCCTTAGTCACCTTCTTAGCTTGTATGACAACTTATTAGTTTGTTTTCATTTATACATAAGTGTAATTTTATACATAAGTGCAATTTGGTATACCAGATTTGATAGGTTAAAGCACATGCAACATCACTGCATGCTGTTATTCCAAAGCTTTTGATATGTTACTTATAATATAGAAATTAAAACTCATCTTTGTGTCGATAATGTGCAGGGAAAATGTTGGAGAACACTCAACAGTATGTAAAACATAGTTATCACCTCATATTTTACATGCTTGTCCCATATTCTCCCAACTTTTTCTGTGTGCATTATCACAGCATAGAAACATGTGATCAAAAATATAAGTAAAGATGATTTTATAATTGTGCAGATTTACATTTTTGTTTTTGAAATGGTTGGTGAGATAAAAAATGTCATGTAGTGAAGGCAAAACAAGTGTCTTATCTCAAATGTCACAATTAAAACAAAATGGTGTGGATAATGAGGAACATCAAGGGATGAATGTGGCTCATCAATGTGATGTTGAAACAACGAGAAATTGCCAGCAAGGTAATAAAGCAATAATAATAAAGCAACTTCTCTTCAGTTCTATTTATTGAATTAATAAAGTTTGACCTTTTTTTACTATGTCTGGGGTAGTTTCGATATTTGATTCAGAGCAATAACAAAACAGAATCCAACAATAATTCCAATATAGTTGTGATCATGTAGAAACTTATAGTGAATTAGAATGAGCTTGTTTCCAATATAGATTTTATCAAAGGTTTAGATGAAAAAGTTGCCACAACGTCTCTAGAAATCTCTCATGAAAGACAAAATACTGTATCAAAAGCAAGAGCTGGAGGTGAAAACTCGAACTTATATTTGTTGTTAAGGGTTGTTAGCTAGTATATACAGTGTTGTTTACATGATAAATTATATTGCTGTTTACATGATATCAGGGATTCGTCCTGGAATGCGTTCAACATCTCATTTCAGAAGGAAAAGTCTCTTTTCGGGATGACTTTAGTATCATGAAAATTGACTGTACAGTCCGAGACGAAGAAAAAATGCAGTAGATTAGGTGATTGGTTTACATAAAAAGGACTGATAGCTGCTGCTGAATGATATTTGTGTTACTCAAATGCAAAACAAACGAAGCTCAATCCGGAAAGCGTCGAAATAAAGCTTTTATTTACAGTTGATAGATAGCTCAAGTAAATAAAAATCAGCTGAAGTCATATTTTATAATATTCTAGTTATATAATAATAAGTTATTAGCGTAGCTAATCGAACATCGTTATTTCATGGAATACTGAATCATTTTTCTTATATTTCAGTATCTTCTGCTAAAGTATTCCCATGTGAAGTTTGTGGAAAAGAGTTCAATAAATCTTATAATTTAAAAACACATCGTCGTGTTCACACGGGAGAACGGCCATTTTCATGTCCTATTTGTGCACATGGGTTTGCTAATTTAGGAGATCTTAAAAGACATGCACGCACTCACACCGGAGAACGACCGTTTATTGTAAGTTTTTTTTCCCGAGAAAATAAGGAACAGCTAACTATTATAATAATTCATAAAACTCAAGACAAAAAATATAGCTACCTATAATATTACTGAAAATGATTATTTCATTTGTTCAATTTACACGTCTTTTTTAGTGTGAATTTTGCAACAAGGCTTTCTCAGATTTCGGGAGTCATAAACGTCATATTAGATTACACACTGGATTTAAACCATTTAAATGTGATGAATGTGATCGTGAGTTTACAAGACTTGATAGTTATAAAAATCACACAAGACTTCATAGTGGTCAACTACCTTATAAATGTCAACAATGTCAAAAAGAATTCAATTATTTAACAACTTATAAACGACATTTAAATATTCACAGCGGTCAAAGACCGTATTCTTGTGAAACGTGTGGTAAAAAGTTCACACGTTTGAGTTATTTAAAGAATCATAAATCATGTCATAAAAATACCGCAGAGAATCAAGAAAAGAGCAATTGTGAAGATTTATCAATAGTTAATGAAACAACACAAAAGGCAGCAATTGACGAGAGTGAGGTGATAGAACCAATGGCGCATGCGACATTCCAGCAAGAAACTGTCGAAGTACAAAGTGTTGTTGATGGTCATTCTATTTTAATACAAACACCATCAGTGGATAATGATTCGATAATTCTTGGTCATGATATTATTGATCATTCTGCTAATCAAGTCAATTTTACGGTGCACACATCATCAAATGATAAAGGAAATTTATTTATCAAAGACGGAACGGCACAGTTATATATCACACAACAAATATTTGAAGAAAATCAAACACTGAACTCTTCCAGTTATGAATGCATCACGACAGGTGAATTTGTTGACCAAACAAAGACCGAGCAGTCTCTGAAACAAGATTCACAGGTATGTCAGTGTGCTTATTGGCCATAATACTTCGTGTTTTATTAATACATGATTATAATAGGTATATAAACAAACAGACGGGCTAAAGTATATTACAACCTAGCTAAGGTTTTTTTATCAAAATCCTATATGAGACAGATTAAGTTATCCCAATTTTTCTTTTGGTCCAATTTTGTCTTCTCCACAGAAAATACAATTACTCTTACGTCTTTTTTACATTACTTTTGTTAGTGTATTGACCAAGAAGAGAATGCCGTGTACATTGCTATTGGGCCATCTCAAAATAATGTTGAAAACATGCTTGAAGAACTTCGTGTTGCAGTTGTACCTGAAAAATAACATTGCTCTAATGCAAAGATAAACATTTATCTTTGTTCACACTTGAAATTGTTTTTTTCTGAAACATTAAAATTGAAAGAAATGTGTTCTAGATTTTATTTTTTTATATTTTTTGCTCACTCCGCGTCGAGCGCTCATTCTACACTGAGCGCTCATTCTCCGCTCGGGATGGCGCATTTTCCCGGATTTAAGTTCACTGAAGCTGTTCTAGCCAAACTGCGCATGTGTAATCCGGAAAAATTTCGATCCTATTCTTATGGGAACTTGAATGAAGCACTGGGAATTACCGCTGTCCAATGAAGCGGAGGCTCATTGTAATTGTTGTCATGGAAACATAAATGGTTGACAAATGACTTCGTTGAAATAAAAACTGAAAAATCTTTGTGAATTGTGACAAAGGTATTTATAATAATATAGAATACAGAAATAGAAAATTTCACTATGAACGACATGTATTTTTGCCTTGTAATAATATATATATATATATAGGTTTGTTGAATAGTTTCTGCTGAAGTCTGCAAGGCGCGATGAATAACGTGAGTAATGACATTGCATCAGTACGAAAACTACTACATCATTGGGATCATGGTAATAAAAGTGTGAGAGCACGAATACTACAAGATTTTATTTCATCAAATCAAAATAAAACTGGACCAGAATTAGAAACTGAATTTGCTCAATCTTCCAGTTTATTTCTTACAAGATTAACAGCTTGGTTGCGTATGACGTATCTTTTTTGTATTAATTAATGTGAGTGGTGAGACCATGTTTGCCCATAATAGTGGGCACGAGTGTTCACATTGGTGGTCACATTAGTCGTCACATGGGTGTACACATTAGTGGTCACATGGATATCCACATTAGTGGTCACATGAGTGTCCACCATTGTGTCTGGTCAAATGAGTTCCACTATTGTCTTCACATGTGTGTCCCCATTGATGCATGCCCACATTGGGGTGTGAAATAATGGTTCCAACTATGTGGTTGACGGTGGTTAACATTGCCAGTTTATCAGACTGGAAATAATTTAACCAAAGAATTAAATATTCACCTTGATTTAAATATTAAATATCAGATATATGATGGGAAACTTTGTTGGGTTACAATTGAAAGCGATTTCAATTTTCCTTGGAGCATCAAGCAGGTATGTAACCGGGTCAATGCGATCATTCAAGACAAGATTATACTTTTATTATGTGATAATGTAAATATATACCTGTATATACATATATACATCATTTCATGATCACTATAAAAACACAAACTGAATTTTTAAACTTTCCATAACTTCAAATAAGCTAATATGTATTATTAATTGTTTTGCATTGTGATATATGATCGTATAATAAGTTTGTGGATATACACAATGTTTTATTTTATTCCAGAGCTTTCAACATGTTAACTTAGGCCGTCTTAAGAGCAATTAGATTGCTCTGAAAAGAGCCTGAATTAACAGCAATAAAATAAAACATTGTGTATATCCACAAACTTATTATACATAATATGTATTAGTTAAAAAATGTATTTTGCCTATTGTAGCAAGCTACACAGATATCTTAACTGAGATCCTACATCATCTCCAAACCTAAAATAATTATTTGTGTGCTGTAGGCATAAAACTGTCATTCTGTTATAACTGGATATATCATGAATAAAAAGACATTTTTCTCTGTTTTTAGTCACAAATTTTTAACAGAATTTATTGAAGTTGGTGGTATTTTAACTGTGCTAGAAATCTT
>FXAL01020094.1:0-13700 GCA_900177555.1 Renilla reniformis
ATGTTGTCGGCAACATCGCCTTTGACACCAAAAACATGGCGAGCTGTTAGCGACGGAATAGACATAGTTCGCGCGTGTTGCAAAAATCCTTGTTAACTTGTACGTTACAAAATCAAATCCGTGTTGCCATTGACCTGAACAGGACCAAATAAATTTCCCTTTGTCCAAAATACGTTCAACTTTGCGAGCGCTGCTCCCACTATCAAACGTTGTAGTTGTTATTTGTTGCTTAGCAACTAATTGTCACTAGGCCGGGATGGCCGCACAGCACAGATTTTGTGGGCTCAGTTGCACCAATTTTTTGCGACATTGGGAAATCGAAAAAGTGCACCAACTTATCAGCGTCCGTTTTATCTTGAAAATATCAGAACAAATTGCTGCAAAAGAGCACGTTAAGACAACCAAAATAAAAGAACTTAGAACCCGAATTGAATCATTTTTCCCCTGGCCAACGTCCTGTCTTAGAGTCAACTCTAAACCTATATTCAGAATAGGGTCTAATAGTGACGACTGACGAGTACAGAAAGCGGGGGGTTGTGGGCGTTGCGGCCCCCTCGAAATGCTTTTGGCAGGCCAAGTTTTGGAATTTCCTCAGTATTAAATAATCCGCCATATATCTCAACGCGCACGATGGTGAAATTCAACAAGGATTTTCACAATACTACTACTGTATTACACTTGTGAATTTTTACTAAAACAATCACTCACCTTAGGTTTGGTGACTACAAGCCTATATTTACTTCGACTTCTGCTCAGTAAATATAGGCTTGTGCCTGAGCAAACTCATAATAACGTGAGCCGGCATATAAACCACTGCAAACAGTGATGAAACAATGCAACAAACTGATGCCATCATTTTAGTTGATTTGCCATCAAAGCTTATAGGAAATGACAGATAAAAGGAAATGTAAGTCATTTTTTCCTTGTTTCGCCTCATGAATAATCCTGGATGGACGTAATTTCAACGAACCTATGAAGATGATGTTGACCACAGATTAAATATATCGTACATGTTCATCGGGACGTCGTAGGTGTCCGCCCAATACAGTTTGTATTACTAGTAGTTTAAAAAAAGAAACATTTGGTACATGAATTTGTTGTCCGCTGACAGGGGCGCTGCTGAACAGGGGTGTCCGCTGAACAGGGGTGTCTGCTGAACAGGGGTAATAGAATAATACTTCGCTACTGAGCACTTTTTTACTGAATTTATCAACGTAGTTTGGGTATTAAATTACAAAACATTGTTTCACGAGGACGATAACTGTTTCTCCCCATATCGTGTAATGATGAGGCCATCTCATGGGAAAGAGAGCACCGATAATCACTTTTAAGTCCGTATGTCATGTCCCAACACCATTTGGAACAACCTAGTAGTACCCCAGGTCTTTTCCATCCACGAGAAGATTCACTTGGAACTGTTGTCTCACCACCACTCCTCCTTATTGATATCATTAATTCCGAATGTCTGGAGTGTCTCGGTAAGAGAGCGTATCATTGGCGGTGGTCCACAAATGTAAGCTGCCGTATTACCAGCGACGAATGTCTTGGTTGCTTCTCTTATTTTTCCTGCATCAATTCGACCTGAAAATTTTAATAATAAATTTAATAAATCATTTCATGTAATAAATCATTTCAAATTAAACGGTTTATAACCAAAGTTGAAAGAAGTCATATATAATATTTTATTAGTTTGGTTTGGTTTGGAGATTTTTTGAAAAAGGTTTTGTGGGAAGAGGTAATCATATTAGAAGCATGCAGGCATTTTTATTGTTCGACCACGTACTCCGTGCTGAGTTTAGTGATTTAGTTTTTTCTCTGCGATAAATACTCGCAAAGTTAATTTTGACCACGCAGCATTTGAAATGGAAATGATTTAAAACTAGGGATGTCCCGATTGTGGTCAGCAACTTTTAGCAGATTGTCTAGCGCCGTTATAGATTTTGACAAGATGCGTGAAAATTAGTAAGGCTAAGGTTTGAAAAATGGACAGGTATTTTACAATTTAGCTGGGCATTCAATTTATCTTGCAGTCTTTCTTAAAAAAATATGACAACAAAACACCCATACACTCTGGCCGACGTCCTCGTGAGCGGACATTATTTATGAAAATTCCAAGTGTTTATGATAATCGAAGATGCCTACTTTTAATGTTTACATGTTTACAGGCGCGGTTTGATTTTCGGTTATGAAAACGCGAAAATCATTTTTCTTGACATTGGCATCGTGAAACAGTTTTCATTATGTTTGCCAGTCTGTATCATTTATCCAACATACCTCTATTGATATCGGAAGTCAGGGAACCATCACCTTTAGTCACGAAAAAATGACAACGAAAGTTGGAATGCACAGTTGCGAGTTTCCTCAATTCATTCTGTAGTTTTAAAATTAAAAGAATGTCGAAAACAAATTCCCATGCATGTGAATGGCACGCCAAACCCGTCAAAACTATTCAGAATTGTTGTTGGCAGTTGAAATTTTGTTGTCAAGTTCCTGAAATTCGTTTGCTGTTTTGCTTGTCGAATTTTAAAATTCTGCTTGTCAAATTTTTAAATTCTGATTGTCAAATTTTTAAATTCTGATTGTCAAATATTTAAATTCTGATTTTTAAATTCTGATCAATGTATGGCTAAACGAGGCTACACATTCCCTGTATCCCGGCTCTCGCCATGTTGTTTCACTTTCGCCTCCATCATGTCTGCTGCTCGCCGTTTGTTGAGCACAGAATTTGACAATCAGAATTTAAAATTTGACAATCAGAATTTAAAAATTGGACAATCAGAATTTTAAAATTTGACAACAATTCTGAATTAATTAATTATAATTATAATTTCACTAACAACAACTCTAATTACAAAATCTATGTATCCTAACAGCAAACGAATTTCAGGAACTTAACAACAAAATTTCAACTGCCAACAACAATTCTGAATAATTTTGACGGGTTTGGCGTGCCATACACATGGTTCAAACCCGCAAGTGGGGTTTCTGGGAAACTGGGGTAAAATAGTTTACCGTTTATCAATGAGCAATGAACATGTTGAAATAAACTTAGCCCTCACATGAATCAATAAATATAGAAGTCACTATTATTATTATATTGTTTTCAAAAGAGTAATGAATGCTCCCCGGTGAGCAACACCACTTCTCAGTTATACAGAAATGATGCAAAGGAATATGGGATCGAGGACCGTTCATATTGTACAACAACACATTTCTATTGATTTCGCTTCAATTTATATCATCTTCTAATATCGTATATTTCTCTGCATTTCTCCGAACAATCAGTCGTGATTGCGAAATTCTGTTTATGACTTTGGTCCAAATTTTCCGAGAATGCTTCACGCAGTGTTTTAGCATAATTATGGAGTCAGCATATGAGAGCTCTATTGTTGCACGATACTATACACGCCGAGCGATCGACATGCAGCAGCTCTATGAAGTTTGAAGAAGGCACATTTGAATTTTGATAGGAAACTCCGACCCCTCAGCTCAATACACCTTTTCCTCATCATATAGTTACAGGAAAACTGTAGTAGGACGTGTGTTGAAAAAAGGTGGGAAGTTGAGAAAAGTAGAACTGTGTATGATGCACCTTTAACCCTTCACTTGCAAGTATACCTGATTTCGGACTGGGGCATTCTGTTATACCATGTACACCAAACGTTCCTATATACACACCTTGAATATCAATTCTTCTTCATCAGCAGCACTGTAGAGCAAGCACGTATTAATTATCTGTCCACAATCCTTCGATTCACAGACTTGTTGAATCATCGAATACAGAGGGTTTATTCCCACACCACCTGCGACCAGTAATAGATATTCAAATTTGGACGTCGATGGTTCCAGGAAAAAATCGCCTCCCACTTTCAAATCGACTTCATCCCCAACCTTGCACTGGAATGACATCAAACACACCGATAGTCACATTAGCTTTGGGGTAGGTTGTACGAAGCGCGTTTAGCTTAAACGTTGTAAGTTTATTTCAGTTTATTTCCTTATGAATTGATGAAGTTGAAATTTATGAATGAAATATATATTAGTTGAATACACCTTTTTTCTGTTTAGATTAAAAAAAATGGTAGTTTACTTGTTGAATGAATCCATAAAAAAGCTTGGCATTTTCGACTTATCCGCTGGATAAGCTAAACGGCCTTCCCACAACCGGCCTACTACTCGCGCGATTATCAGTTTAGCAGATGATAAAGCGGTTTGGAAAATGTTCCAAATTGCTTTGCAAATGGAAAACGCAAGAAAATAAAGCGGAAAGTCAAAATGTGTTGAAGTCATATAGGTTGAGATGAGATGTGGACCGTTCAATAAATACTTAGACTGGAAATATACCCTAAAATATTTCCTAAATTCTGTTAGAATAACAGTTAATAAAGTGCGATGGTACGCGCGATTTAACGTGCATTACACGTCACACTGCAATTTCCGCATGCATTCTCATCGGCTATCGCTCGGCTATCTCCTCGTGCTTCACACATTTGTCTTGTATCCTCCATTATTTGCCGCGTGTATTATCACGCCACAAATTTCCATTTCAGCTAAATTGTATAAGAATACCTTTCCTTTTTCTAACCGTAGCCCTACTACTTATCAAACATCTTGTCAATTGACTTGAAATACGTGTAATATGATTGCCTCGTTCTCCAGAATCTTTATTATTACTGAATCAATCCAAACTAACGGAATAGTATATTTCATCCTGGCACTTTCAATATAAACCATTTTGAGGTGATTTGTTTTGATATTTGTATTACAAAATGGACGCGGAGAAGTGGTCGGGTATGCTATACACTCGCTCCTCCATTTCTTCCAAATAGAGTTCTTTCAAATTGCTAATATTGGAACACGGCTAGGCGTCAGTGCAGAGAATTCTGTTTACCATTACCGTACTTTTGTATGGATCCAATTTGCCGGAGGGTGGTCACTTTTCTTCACTGCAAGTTCTATAACACGTTCTTTCTCTAATTTATTGGGACTTGAACTCATCGAGAAGCCACCGACAGTCTTTATTCCTGGGATGGTAAAATCTACCCTATACGAAAAAATCGACAATATCAGCAATAGTTTGATTAAAGTTAAATCAAAATGCTTACTGCGCGTGTATTAAACAATCCAATAGGTTTCAATAGAACGATATCATCATTGATCAAAAGAAAAATATAAACAAATCCTGGAGACGATGTCCAGAATGGATTTGATCCTAACTTGAAGTGCATAACAAATAAAGGTTTTTTCCAGGATTGGAATTTTCATAAGCTGATAATATGTTTTTGGAAAAAAAATACTCGTCTGTAAATTTATTTCGTGAAGCATAGAACCCCGGAAGTCGGGAATAGCTTTTGAACATGACAAAAAAAATGAATCTCAAAACTTCCTTTATCGATTGTTCATATGATGGATAGTTTCCACCTTGCATACATGTGCGTTATAAATGATTGTTCTAGTTTGGTCAATAACTTTGACGTTGTAGTGATTTTAAACGTCCTTCTCATAGTGATCGAGAGTTTGCCAGATTGTTTATCATTTAGCGATAACTGTTGTAACACAAGAAAAAGTCTTGATTTTCAGATAGTTCTAGAGAGTTTCAGAGAATAGTTCTATAGATTATTTCAGGATGGCTCATAATACATTACTGAAACTGGAAACCGCCGTCTTCATGGATTAATTCTACATCACATTTGACGTCAAAATAGTTTCTCGTGCATGTTTCAGGCCAAACAATAAAAACTATTTTTTTATATATTATTCCTATTTTAGCGTTGAATTGCTCAATAGATTGTAATAAAAATTATACCATTGACCAGCTTTGAATGTTAATTGTGGATCTTGAATTTTTAAACTCAGCCATTTTACTGTTCCCGAGATGTTTTTCAATTGAGCCACAGTCCCTGTGGCATTGACCTTAAGTTAATTTAAAAAACTGATGTAAGAGAAGTGTCAAGAAACTGAAGTCTGGTGTACACAAACACGCAGGGATTGAACAGTAACAGTAATACCATGCAATGCGAAAGCCCTTTGCTCGCCCAAATCATCAACAATTTTAATATCATGGTGATTCCAGATATAGTTCACCACCATTCAATGGCTTGGGTGAGTGCCAATATCCAAATCCCCTGGTTAACCGTTATTATCAAGTTTTAACTACTGGACCAGTGTCCCAGTAGTTTCGCCCCACACCCAAAATTTAGCCCGGGACTATTTCGTAGGAAATTTGTAAAATTGTGCTTTGATCCTTATCTCACATGCCCAGAAAAAAATAAGACAAAATGTGTATAAGTCGACCCGACATCATAATGGCATAGTGGCAACATATCCCAGTAAAATCAGTGTCACTTTGTATTTTGAAAAATGCCTAGGTATGTGATTTGACTACAATCAACATCACAGGATACCTGTGTTGTCGACTAAATTTTACCCAAAGCTCACAAAAATGTTGATTCAGTTTCTTCAATGAATGTGGCCCAACCCATAAGAAGTAGCCAGTTGGACCGCGAAAAAAAAAACACATTTCTCCTTACCCACACAGAGTCATCTTATCCGAAAAATCTGAAACACCTAAACAGTTTTGACGACCTTTTTTTGATAGCGGAACACTGGAGGTCACTACATTGTCTATTTGACGGAATTTTTCAAAAGTGGATTATTTTATTATCAGAAATAGGTACAAGGTAGATTTTCATTACATCTACACTTGGACTGATTCACGAAATATTCTGTTGGTGGAAAATGTTATCCTTGCGGTTCATGTAGTTACCAGAGATTTTGAAAACGGAAAAAAATTTTGATGGATGAAAACTCTTTACTTGACCTACCTTATTGCGTGGTGAAGAGGCAGTTCTCTCCAAATGTGACATACACTTGATTGACATTTCCCTGCTAATAATATAAAGAGAATACCAAAATTTGGAATCAGGGTTGCAATATAATTCGATTGAAAGTTGCAAGATAATTTCCAATAAAAAATGGATTAATTGTTCAAAGCTTTGTGTTGTAATATACAATATAATACAGAATAATTTTGTGTATATGAACAATGTTTTATTTTGTGGCTGAGCTTTTAACTCAGGCTGTCTTCAGGGCAATCTGAAAAGAACATGTATATACACATCATTTTATTACAGAAAATCAACGCCCTCGCGTACGCACTTTCTCCGGTCTAAATTAAAAATTTTCGCGAAACAAAGATCTCCAAGTGTTATTAAGAACCAGACCTGCTTGAGGCATAGTTCGTATTCTTCTTCACAGAGGAAAGCTAGAGAGAGAATAGAGATTTCTAAGGTTCGAACTATGCCTCATGAGAATAGGTACATAATAAAACATCGAGGTTGCAAAAAGGTCTGCAATAAACCGAGCAGGGGTCTATTAAATTGTTAGCGACACATGTATGCAGTTATTGTGTATGTAGCCATGTAGGGTGACCAGTTGTTTAAAGCAACATGTCATGATCAGATGATCACATGTGAACAAATACAGAGATTTATAAGGTGATGTGACTCTGCAAATTTTCCATTTTCTCATAAATCTGATGTCTCAGGTGTGCTTTCAGCACACACAAAAACATCTGCAGTTGCCGCCCAATTGACCTGAGGGTTCCTGCATTGGAATGAAATCACTTCAAAATGGATTATATTCAAAGTTAAAGGATGAAATATTGTCATTGCGTTAGTTTGGTTTGATTCAGATGAAAGGTTTTGAAGAACGAGGCAATCAAATTTTAAGTAAATAATTTTACAAGATGTTTGATAATTAGTAGGGTTAAGGTTACAAAATGGACGGGTATTCCACAATTTAGCCCTGCATTGCATCATGTATGTATCTCTGATCCCAGACCAGCCTTCTCCTAATACCACGTCTATAAGAGTCTGAAACCTTTACAAACACAACCACACGTCAGCCAATGTGCATATTAAGTGATTCTATGCGTACCTATATTTACTTCTTTGCAACAACTGCATAAATTTTAACATTGTACATTCAAGATGCTTTCAATCACTCCCGCGTCATGAATTCATCAGTCATGTACTGAGAACATCAAAAACAAAACTGTAGAAGTTTTTTGCAAAATTTGAAATTTCCTCCAATGGTGTTCGTACAATAACGCTGATACTTCATATCACACAAACTGAACTGGCGCTAAAATCAGAGATGAGAAATCAATGAGCAGACGGAGATTGGAAATTGGAATCTCTGAGGTTTTTGTCCCGCGCATATCGCATTACGCATCTTCATTATACAGATTCTGACCGGTCAATTGCATTTTGTAGCCAATCGAAACGCTGCGTTTGCTGTCCCGCCATTATTCTGGCCATTAGATTGCATAAATTTGCATAAAAATTATGATATATAATAGTTTGTGGAAAAACACAAAGTTTTTTTATTGCTGAGCTTTCGACCTGTTAACTCAGGCCGTCTTCAGGACAATCTGAAACAGAAAGACGGCCTGAGTTGACAGGTCGAAAGCTCAGCAATAAAATAAAACATTGTGTATATCCACAAACTTATCATATATCATATATCACAATGCAATTTAAGCTTTAAATGATTAATAAAAATTGTGGACAAGTTTTGGCGAACAGTAATAAAGCTGTGCAATTTGTGATAGAGAAACATTTTTCATTTGTCGATTTACACAATGTTTTATAGTTATTGCTAAGCCTTCAACCTGTGCGATCAGGGCTTTTACAGAGCAGTCTGATAGTCCAGAAAAAAGAAAATGCATGCATTTTTCAAAAACATACTGTTTGCATCAATGCTGTCCAATTAGTGTTGTTACAACGATTCCTAACGAAACAATTCTGAGCAATAAACAGTAACACCCGAGGATGCTGTTTCTGGGATAACTTAATTCTTTAAACGGAGAAGCTCTTTGATTGCTATATACTTTCCATGCGATAATTATTGTCAGGGATATAAATTAAAAAATGGTCAAAATTTACATTAAAGTATGGTTGATTGGTTATTAAAGTGCCAGAGATCCAATACTCGCGAGAAATCAAACCATAAAATTGGGCAAAACACTTGAAGATATTATGTACTTTTCAAAAAAACTATGGCAATTTGCAAATAAACGAAAAATAGAAACATGGCAACCCGTCAACGATCCCCATCGGTATTATAGACCGATTAATTCCGATGTATATATTGTGAACATGTTTTAAGAAACATTTGTATATTACGGCGTGGTATGATGTGAATTGTTCATGTTGCCGTTTGAGCGCTTTTTGGCTAGCGCCCAGTTACGCATCTTCACAGAAAGCTATTCAGGTTTGTGCTATAAAATGATAATTGTCTTCTTCAAATAGCGAGTTCCAATTCCATGACAATGCAAGCAAACTAATACTCGAGTTATTTGTGTTAAAAAACAAAACGTAACAATGTCGACGTCCTTCTCGAGTGATCGATATACCTAATTTTATCTCTTAATTAAGCGTCGCCTTATGTCGACTCTATTCGAAGGTTATGTAAACGAGAGTTATGTTTTTTTGGGTGATTTAAGATAATTTACTCGAAAGACAAAATCAAGGTATCAAACGACGAAAAACATGCATATAATATTATCATTTTATGTATTCCCAGTCGGAAGAAATAAAAAAATCTAGTTTCCCCAAGTGTTATTAGTATATTGTATTAGTAACTAGCTATAATCTACTCCGTTATTTCATGCATGGTATGAAAAAGGTGCTAGTGGCCGTTGACTATATTTATATAACTGTCGCTTCAGTCAATACGTCTAGAGTAAATTTTCTGATAGCACCGAGGCACGTATAAGTAGTTCTTCTTGCATAAAATAAGGTAGAGGCGGAAAACATTTACTATTTGAGCAATATTAGTTTTCTTTGCTGGCAGCCGCAACGGTGCTAATATTTAATTGACCAATCTTTAATTGCTAGAAGTGGCGGCGATTCTCGTTAAACTCAAATCACAAGAGTACTCTCGTTTGTCATAACAGTTTACTGTGAAAAGAGGGAAAAGCAATCTCAAATTGAATTATCAAGATAACGGCAATGGCAGAATAGTTGAATGGCAAAATCCCTCCCATTTCAATTCCATGCATTGACAAGTTGAACAAATGGTTACCGGCGTTGCATTGAAAAAGAAAAAAATCAGAAACCTGATATGAATATTGCCTTCAATATTATCCATAGATCAGCTATATCTACAGAGAAACGCTGAACTGAGCTGTACTTCAGTATTAAAATTCCTAAAAGCTATATGAAACAAATTCAAACTTGTTTAAATTACCCAACGATCAATATGAAAAATACACAGATTCTCAAAATCTTTGACTATATAAATTGACATTGTTCAGATTAACGCAAATCTTGAAAATTCGCGTTAAAAACATAATTTCCCATAAGGAGTTTTGAGAAAATAAGGGTTGTCAAATCGTGAGGTCACAGCTCTCCAGAAAATTGGGATTATTTCTTCCAAACAATTATCGGTATCTTACAACCGGGATTTGGGATAAGGTACGGGGAACAAACTTGATTTCTTCTCATTTTGCTCACCGGTAACTCGAGACATCATAGATATGCTTTCCGAAAGGATAGCAAACGCATGTCTTCAGATTGTGCATTGTAGCTATCTGCTGTATCACGTAATCACGCGGAATCACGTAACTAAGGAATGGTATAAATTCTTCGATTCAAGAACGGAGCAATCATTTCATACACATTCTGGGCAAAATACAATATATGCTCCATATAGGAATATCCCAAACACGAGTAAATTCCTCCTTCCATCGCGTTCATTATAAATTCGTTTTGAATAATGAATTAGTAAAATCTCTTCCACATTAAGTCATGGATTTTGATTCATTAATCAACTGTGTTGACTTGTAGATGAATAAATTGTTAGTTTTAGTCCCAATCTTCCTGATGCCTTATATAATCAATGTATATCTACCGACATTGAAAACAAATCTTCTACCACCACGTTGGCGATTGTTATCTTGGAGTTATTTTCCTGTCCTATAGTTGTACAAAATTCTTTTGAATCCGGTGCAAATCAACATGTTTACTCATTAGCGTCCCTTTGAACAATTTAGATCATTTTGTAATTTGTATAAATAGTGAAAAATCGTTTTGTAAAAAGTGCTGTATGTTAAGGTGAAACGATGCTGACCATGATATTGCGTCAATTGAGCTGCATTGCATATTTTGTGGATATTGTGTGAACTGCACGTTAAGAAAGCTACCGAAGGTTACATCTTTTGAAGTATTGTGAAAACTAGTGTAGTGATTTTCAACATTTTTTTTGAACATTCGGTTGTTGTTGCGCAAAGCCAATAAAACTAGCAACAGACCGTTGCACTTAACTGTCCACATCCAACAACGACATCTTGACACTGTGCGGCAAAATAAATGAAATATCATAGTACGTTCGGTGAAAAATTCTCAAATGACCTTAAAAACTGCGAATGATTTTATTTGAAGGAAAATATCATAAGTTCTTGAAGGTTCTGTCTATTCCTTCAAGCCCAGCTCGATTCGTGCATAATTGGGGGCCATTCAATGTCACACTAAATTATCATTATTCCTAAACTAAGTGTTGATTATGAGTGTTTTTCAAATATTCTCAAGGTATTTACACAAATTGTGCAATATAACACTCCATGCAACTGACAACTGTGTAGGCGTCCCTTCGTGTTCTTCTCAATATCACCACCCAGTTGGAATGATATCTTGTTACAAGAATGTAAAGATATTTCACAAGTGCAGATCACAATATGCCTTTTCTCGCTCATGAAAACACTTCTATGAAAGTGTCATGAATCAAAATTTCAAAGAGCGCGATGATTTGCCAATATACGAAAGTTACCTGAACCAGGGACGGGAGGGCAGAGGGCATGGTCCCACCAGCGAGTATCTCTTAAGGGGCGTCAGAGCGCGAAAAGGGCACCGAAACTGTGCGAAGACAGTCTTGCAGCGTATTTTCACAGTGTTTTGAAACAAATAAACACATAGCTGTTTTATACGACTCTGTGACAAGATTTGTTGTAAATTCACTATCTAGACAACTTAGACAATTATCGGCATATTTTCTAACGCACAATTTTGTCAATAATCCACTATTGCCATTCGAAGATTTGTTGTGAACATAAATACATTAAAATACTCTATGTGTGCTACATTCAAACTTCGTTGATATAAAAGCCCGGAACGTATCTGGAGAATAGAATTTCTTTTCAAGATTTTATTTTAAAATTTACGGAATATTGCACATATCAGTTATCAAAGGTTGCCAATCTAAAAAAAAAAATATGGAATCGCGATTCAATATTCAATCCAGGGTTCATTCGATCTGATGGGTTGGAAATTTTCCAAGTAACTTTTCAATCCAGGCCCGACATCTTTGATGGCACATTTTTGTGGAGAAAATATGAAATGATCAATCGTACGCTGGATATATATTGTGGATTTGTGTACACCGATGAAAAGCAATCGTTTGAAACCATTACATTTCACACATATATCGTTTCCTTTTTGTGATAACTGAAACAAACAATTTACATCTAAGTATAGTCTATACTCTATAATACAAGTTATAAACAAGTCGCATGATAGTCGATCTACATAAGAAATTCCATTGATCGTTAATAATATAAATATGAACTATATTTGAAATATGAACAGCATATAAACATGACATCGCCAAGAGTAAACTGGAGTAAACGCTAAGCCGTCTATGAAAGGGGCCTTCCAACGGGCACAACGGCCAAAACAAAAAACGCATCAATATAGTTTATCATCGGCTAAGTTAAGCTGCCCTACAAAAAATAAACAGGCTCGACAATTTAAATAAAGCGCCCGTGTGTGTACGTCATTATGGTTCACATTGATTACTGGGTTGAGAACTCCGTAGAACTATGTGGAACATCAACAAATTTGTCAATTCACACTCTTTGATATTTTTAAAGGTGTGTCCATCGCGAAACGAAATTGAAAACGGTTAACGGAATGTACAATGATATTTTCGTAACTGTACACCCACAAGTTGTTTTTTGGTCGGGTTAACGTGTATTACACATCGATACGTCACTTACTATTTTGCGTTCGTCTCGCGGCAAGACCACGTCGTGCTATTTATTTGACGCAGTAGCGTAGTGAAACAGTGAAACAAAGCGGCATGGACAAGTGAATTGTACTAATTAGAACACAGCGGGCGATTGATCCTCCTACCGGTACTTGATTACTTTGGTTATGGGTCGAGGTTCCTTGTGATATGATATACGGTTGTTATGACTGTTCTTCTGATGAGAAAAACAACTGCAACGTAGTAAACAGTGTCAGTTTCAAATGTAGCAAGGCCAATTGACCCGCACGGCACATCTCTACTATTCATGACAGAGGCGACACGAAGCTACACTTTGCCATTGGAAGGGGCTATATTAATTGCGGTTCGTTGGATACAATAATAAGGGTCGTTTATGTTTACATATACTTTCATTTTGAGCAGTAGGGCGTATAATTGGAGGTGAAACCGTTTGGCCTCCCGTAAACGTTGCATGAGACATGTTTACACAACTCCAACGAGGCAGTAACTGACAGCGAGTCTTGAATGGTGCTACTCACGTAGTAAAAACATCGCAAGATATTTTAAATTTTCCTTTGCGACAGTACACACAAGCACGCACGTATAAAGTTTAACGTCTAATATAATTGAGGGTTATAAAATATAATCCATAT
>FXAL01020206.1:0-11048 GCA_900177555.1 Renilla reniformis
AGTTCATATATATATATACCTTCACACGTGACTCCAACAAAGTTATCAGGACACTTGCAATAGAAAGTAGTTGGGTTATCATAACATTCAGCGCCATTTTTACAAGGATTAGAATCACACGGTCGACCTGTTGGTTCTGAAAAGAATTGTGGAGAATAAATTGTTAACACAGTTTAAATTCGTGTAATAACAGGGATATAGGTAATCCCTCCCAATGACCGTCATAGTAGCATATCTGAGTTATCACGTTACATACTTTCACAAGTTTTCCCCATAAATTCTTCAGTACATTTACAAACGAACGTTCCCTTGTAGTCGATGCACACTCCATTGTTTTTGCAAGGCGACGATTCGCATGCCGACGGATTTTCCGTTTCTGAACGAAAAAAGGTTTCTTCAAAGATTAAAAAAACACTCGTCCAAATAGACGACTGGTTTACTATGATATTTGCTGTCATTCATAATGATTCTCAGTGGCTCACTATTTTCAACTAGTGACGAACTTCATCTTTGAAGGTCGAATACCAATTTTGCTGTGATGTTATTGCCCATTCATATTGACTTCAACGCCGAATACAAATGAAATTATGGAATACCATGCATCAACTACTTTGGATAAGGTACATACAAATTTGTGATAAATTTGTTACCTTCGCATGTTTTTCCAGTGAACCCTTCCTTACATTCACAGTAATAAAGTTCGCCTTCGTCGTAACACGCTGCGCCGTTTTTACAAGGATTAGAATCACACGGTCTACCTGTTGGTGCTACAAAGGAATTGAAAACAAATTGTTATCAAAAAGTCAGCGCAATGATAAAGATGCGGGTGATATTTAACTGGAGTTACCTCCAGGGTTAGTGGCGATTAACTCGCCACTAACAGAGGGAAGAACAAAGTGTTTAAAGTGCCTCTATCACAATTTGGTTAGCTTGTTTTTATTGATTATTCAGGTTATTTCAAATAAATTCACAATATATTAGGCATCAAACGAGATACTCATCTCGTAGAGGCGCTGGAAGACGTGGAAAGTTTCAAGATAAATTAAGTTCGTTGACAATGTAACAGTATGTTGATATTCGCTGGCAAGATCAATTTATTTTTTCTCCAATCGGGATAGGATAGGTTTTAGTCCACACAAGAGCGTTGACTTTTGACGATTCGAAATGTTCAGCTACATACTACAAAACCGTTCCTCCCAATGACCGAAATAGTTGCATATCTGAGTTATCACGTTACATACTTTCACAAGTTTTTCCCATAAATTCTTCAGTACATTTACAAACGAACGTTCCCTTGTAGTCGATGCACACTCCATTGTTTTTGCAAGGCGACGATTCGCATGCCGATGGATTCTCCGGTTCTGAACGAAAAAAGATTTTTCACAGATTAAAAAAATAACTCGCCCAAATAGTCGACTCGTTTACTATATGATATTTGGTTTCGTTCACTTTTTCATATTGATTTTCAACGGCTACTACTATCTTCCAAGGCCGATTCAACATGTAAGCGATGCAAAGAATACAAAAATGAAATTATGGAAGTAATACCATGCAAACAAATTGGCATTTTCGTTTTATGTCGGCGTCGTGACGGAATTCATGGTAAATCTGTTACCTTCGCATGTTTTTCCAGTGAACCCCTTTTTACATTCACAGTAATAATCTTCGCCTTCGTCGTAACACGCTGCGCCATTTTTACAAGGTTTAGAGTCGCATGGCTTTGGAATTGGGACTAAAACATAAAATTTTCCTTGTTATAGAGGCCACATCACAGGCGCGAGCTCCATTGCTTGCGTCAAATTTTCATTTTCTTCAACCCTCACTAATGTATTTTTCGGCACTGACACTCACAGGAGGATTCGTTTTCTATATCCCGCCCCAACCCTTACTCTTGTCTCATTTTCGACAAAAGTGTCTGCCCACAAAGTAGAATTGAATTTTCTTCAAACCTTTGCAATTTGGCCCTTTGAAGTATCCGACACACTCGCACGTGTACGACGTTTTTCCAGTGTTGGTGCAGATACCATTATTTTCACATGGTGAAGAATCGCATGGTGTCGGTTTCGGTTCTACAAAATTATAATTGATTGTTTCTCCATACTCCATTGCTTCCTTTTCCTTTCGGAAAGGTTTAGGAGTAAACAGGGGTAATAATATTTATGTATTTTG
Organism: Renilla reniformis; assembly: GCA_900177555.1. Taxonomy (NCBI): domain Eukaryota; kingdom Metazoa; phylum Cnidaria; class Anthozoa; order Scleralcyonacea; family Renillidae; genus Renilla; species Renilla reniformis. The sequence goes on from FXAL01020206.1 coordinate 2,170, forward strand.
AAGGTGAGAAACATCGGGGTTATTGAACGACAAACCTAATAAAAATATTAAAATGTTTTTGTTCGCCTGAAGATGTTAAAATGTCATTTCTGGCAAAGTGTACATGAAATGAAAAATCCGTTCAAATTTTCTTCTCTTGTTAGAACAGTTATCATCCATTAAGTCATGTCTGAAAAATTTCAACGGTTCCAACACAAAAAATAATTCGTGAGAGGAACGTTCAAAATCACAACAACGTCAAATTATTTGTCGAAATCGAGCGCTCGGTTACGACGTATGCAGTGTGACAAGAATGCAAAACAACAACATGTAATATATTCTATGACGTATTCAAGGTGGAAACTATGCATAAGAACAATACATAATGGTAGTTTCGGATCCAGTTTATCGACAGATTCTGAAATATATTCCTTACTTTCAAACTTCTAGCTATATCTTCATGGAATCGATGTATAAACGTTGTAGAACAGCTTCACTTACTTTCACAAGTTTTTCCTTCGTATTCATCAGTACAGGTACACATGAAATCTTTGCCCTTCTCGTTACAAATGCCATCATTTTTGCACGGTTGGGAATCGCAGGGACCTAAATACCATCGCAAAGAGTTACTTTCCAATATAGTTTGAATACATGGACCAGATGGATAATACATCTAGAGAGTGGCATCGCTAAGGTGGCGACTTTTCGGAAATGCGTTTTCCTGTATTTCAACATCGATTAAAGAATATAGATGGTTTGGAAGCTGACTGAAGGACAAAATGATAAACATTTGACGAGGAAGGTGCCCAGCTCTTGCATAAACGGTTCCAAACATTTCCCCTTATCTTGATCAAAGTGGCTTATATTCCTAGGGTTTGACGTCGAACAAATCGAGGGAAATGTGCAAAAAGCGTAATGTGGCTACCAGAGTGTTCTGTTTTCACATTTGTTTACACTTCTGTTTTCATGTTTCGATCATTTGACATTAAATGTTTCTAATTGATTCTGCGCTTCGCACACTCTTGGTCTCAATCAAGATTGTGTAATTTAAATAACCTGTTGGACGGCACTCGACATTCTGAAGGACGTTTTTCTCTTACCTTTCTCGGAACAATCACGATCATCCACACAAGTCATTGCTCCTTCATTACACGTGCTGTCAAAAAAAATTGTATACGTTAGTCGGCCGGTTTGAATCTGCATCGGAAGATCGTTTTGGTTCAACAATTACTCAATATTTGAGAGACCGTATCTCGCCAAGATAATTTGTTACAAGATGATAACGCAATATATGGTTGTAGGGTATTGCGAAAGTTTTGGATTACCGTAGGAAAGTTTATCAGATTCTGTACCTAGTATACTCCAGGAAGAAGAAGAGGGGAGTACCGAACACAAAAGCAACTAATTTCGTATAAAAGATTTCGTATATACCATGTTTTACAATTTCCAACATCTACGCTTTCTCCGGGTTTATACATTTTCCCTTCATAAGGACACAAGCATTCTCGTCTTGGGACGCATTTTCCTTGTTCGTTCAACACTTCATCACCAGCGCATTGACAACGCGGTATACACTGCTCGTTGCACTGGGTGTCACGTGACAGGTCGCGACAACTCGTGACACAGGATGAGCCGCATTCCGTGAAGATTTCTTCAGGATTGGTACACGTCTTGGCTGAAAGAAAACAATCAACTCTTAGTTACAAACATGGCTCACACGAGTCAATCAGTGCAAGAGCGAGGCAACGCACGCACACGACGAAAGGAGCAGACGCGAGGTGACGGACGCACATTCAAGAAGGAAATGATCTTTCTTACGAATGTGCAAATCACTCTTATCGCATTGATTTCAACCATAGTTGTCCAAGCTTATGCGACCACTTGGTGGTGCGTCATGGGATCCTCGGAATTTTATTGGGAGTCGTCAATGGCGAACTGACCGCCCGGGACACTGGGAATTTCACGGTGGAACCATTATTCTAGCGCGAGTTCTCTGTTATGCGCGCCTGCATACGAGTTATCTCCCGTTAATAATTTTATGGCCAGTCTGCCCACAGGAGTCGTTGGGAGTGAGAAAATTCATAGGGTAATTCTCTTACTTAATCTTCGTGTGAGATACTTCGTAAGATTTGACAAAAGATAATTTTGAACCGCTTTAAAGTGGTTCAGCAAAGGTATTATTACGAGCAAAAGTACGTCTCTGGGACGGGATCTACGTCACTGGGAAAGACGTTGTGCTGCTATTGTCAGTCGGTCTGCTTCGATTAGCGTGCGATAGTTTTCGGTATGGAGAGGACTCGCTGGGAAAAACACGAGAATTCTTACCACATTCCTTCAAAGATTCATACAGATTTGTTCCTTTGAATCTCCACGATATTACCTTGCCATGATTAGCGCATTGTGTAGTGTACATAGCTACGGCGTCACACAAACATTTAGTTGGGTTGTCACAACGGCAGCTGTCATACCTACAGTTATCTATGAACGTAGCTGGATCGACAACGGTATGACATACGGCAAATGGAGACGACGCATCTCCGATCAAACTACACTTGTCCATGATTGCCGCCTTCTTCTCCGATGGGAAACATCCCGTTGGCCGGATAGCGCATTTCAATCCATGTTTTGGCCAGTCATTCCAGCTATTACCGTCAAAGTTGCCACATAATCCACACATTTTATTCTTGTATTGTCCAGAAACGGTGACAAAGACATCCGTGACGTAATTCCATGTTACCCTAAGACCGATGTTCGTTGCTAGTACAGACGGGCTGTTCATGGTGAATCCTAGAAAACAAGACGCATAACTGATCATTAATGGGAAATGAGGTCTAGTGATACGCGCGATGTATCACAAAGTGTACGCGAAAAAGGCAGATTTCAGCGTGGGTGGGAAGTGTTGAGGGTTATTTGTTTTTCTTCGTTACTTTTCACACACCTGGCACCTAATTGAGTACGTATTTTCTTCATGTTAAAATTAGATGGTTGAAATGTAAAATTACATTGCAAATGTTAATGAACCTCTCATCTGTTTATATAATTTTGTTGTTATGCCCGCGATTCGTTTTCTATTTCTTAAATGCAAGATTTAGGATTTACCAGAGCGTTTAATCGGAAACGACGAGTATCTTTGACCATTGATCACAACACTGTTCCGGTTTCTCGACCAGGAAATACGATATTGCGGTTTAGTTTTGTGTAAATAGATCGTGACATCCTTAGTACAGGTTGCAGCTCCCCATCCACAGCGCGAACTTCGTGCCAAGACTGTGAATTGCTTTTCGTCGCTGCAATCTCCCGCCAAGGTGAATTCACAGTTGCCCATGAAGTCGAACTTTCTTCTGTCAAACGTAGTGTAATGCGGATCTCCGCGAGCCGAACACGTAGCTAGAAAAAATTAATTAAAGGAAAATCGTTTCAAAAAAATCTTTCGTTGGAATACACAAACTTTTCAAAAGCAGTTTTTTTATAGTTTGGCGAGCAAGAGTAATGGTTTGGGGTAAAAGTAGGATTTTTTCGTGTTTTGAAATCCCATGTTATTGCGTTTTGTTGAGATCGAAGGATTGTCAAAGCAAAAAATGTTTTATGAATATTCTAATCACCTTGATCATGTTGGCATTTCGGTCCACCATATTGTGGTTTACAACGACACGAGTACCTGTTACCTATGATTTCACATTGGCCACCATTGTTACAAGGATTCGGACTACAAGGTGATGGTGGAACTGGAATAGAGAAGAAATTATAAGCTAATCTTTATTAACATGTTGTTGTGCACGTAGCGAATGCGTTTTCAATGCAACACGACACTTTTCGCTATTCACACAAAAATTTAGTTGGGTTGTCACATCGGCAGCTGTCATATCTGCAGTTATCTATGAACGTAGCTGGATCGAAGTGCAGTTAGGTACGTAGTAAATTAGTTGTCTTTTATAAGGCATAGTTTTGTTCGAGGGTTCACAATTCAATGGAACACTACAATTTTCTCTAATTCATGCGAACAAAGTGGAATCTGAAACCTTGATGGACTAAAGGCCTGGGGTTATTTGCTAGTTGACCAGACTCCAAATTTACGCCGATCAGGAACCCGGTGAGTCGCCGAGCCCCTGATCCACTCAAATATTGCCCAGCATTGCCATTAAGGGTAGGCTGCAGGCATACCTGTTTCACATGTTCTACCAATGAATCCGCTTTGACAACGACAAGAAAATGTTGATCCTTCATCTGTACATGTACCACCATTCTTACACGGCTTCAAATCACATGGTTTTCCTTGACCTGTCCCGAAAAAATTATATCACTTTTTAGAGTAGCCACCTACATATCGCTCGTGTGTTCTGCATTAATTTGAAGAAGAGAAAACGTTGGTTTACAAAGTACTAGATCAAATTCCGATTCAAGTGTCATTCTTATGGGTTCTGAAATGCAAAAAGTACGTGTTTCTTCGCATCATTTCGACGGTCATTTAAAAAAAGGGAGGGACAGCCAGGTGTTGTGCGTAAAAACACTTTGGTATCTTAGTTCTGTTTATTATTCAGAACACCTTTTTGCCGTCCGGTTATCAAAGTTAGCTAGTCATCTGCTCGTGGGTGTCAAATGTTGTTAACAGTGTACATTGACAGCCAAAAGGTGCAGCAAACTCATGCGCGCCACCCCTCCTGATGGGTAAAATAATTTCAGCTAAATTGTAGAATACCCGGCAACTTTGGAACCTTAGCCCTACTAATTCTCAAACACCTTGTCAATTTACTCAAAGTACGTCTGATATGATTGCTTCGTTCTTCAAAACCTTTGATCTAAATCAATCCTAACTAAGAAAGTAATGATATCTTATCTTTCTATCTCAAATATAAACTTTTTTAAACGATTTGTTTCGATATTTATATGAGGCAATGGACGCTGAAAAGTGGACGGCTATTCTGCAATTGCTCCACAATTTCAAAGAAAAGGTCGCATGCGTAGTTCTGGTATTCGTCTACGAGGTTATCCACACAGTACATTTTGGGGCAACGGAAAAAATACTCGGGTAACAAGGAACGACAGCAGAAATATCTTTAAATACTTTTCCGGTCATCACTCATGGTCAAAAACTTCGGGTCAACTTACCCACCATTTTACAGCATTTGAACGTTTCGATGCAGTAGAGCCCGTCGCAACGATTTTTATAAAGACCAGCTAGATAATAGCCTTGGTCACATTGTGACCAGCCTTCTTTGTCAAAGGATATGGTAACATCTTTATGATAACAACCGGCGTATTTGTCTGGATGACCAACTGGGCGACAACATCGGGCACTTTTTATGGCGTCTAAAAATACGCCACCGCCACGAATAATGCCGTTCAAGAAGAAACCGTTTTTGCATGTATTCCATTTCGCTTTCCCCCTAATAAGTACGTAATATTCATGGAATCAATTATCATTACATATAGTTTATCCAGCGTGTGGTTTTGAAACTCATTGGTAACAGTTACAATGAAACTAATTAACAATGTTAAACTTTAGTGATGCCAGTTTTGTGCACCTTGTCATGTGTCTATCGTATTTTGAAGTCCCGGCAGTCAACCCTATTCATGGTTGTTAACTTCAGTTAACACGTTATAATCTCCGCCACCTGGTATACAACTAGGCTCGGTGCCGAGTTGTTCAAAGGTGCAAATTAGCCCTGTATTGTTAAACTGTCCAACTGTGTTGCACACATTCAATGCCGCCAAGGCAGAAAATACTTTTTGTCCTCAAGACTGTTGTGATCAACTGGTGGTCGTGCGTTGTTTATGGTTGAACATGGTGCGCTTGGCATTATGTGAATGGTACTAAATAAGCAAGATAGTTAATGAAAACATGTGGTCCGTCGACACATGTTTTCAAACGACCAACCATGAACAAGATAGTCATGTTGGTAGAAAACCAATGGTTGAGATAACATAAGGGTAATGACACGTAATGAAGTCATAACGCTTGTTTAGTTTAAACCATGCTCGATATGAATAATCAGATGCAATTTTTTGTATTTTCAACGAGTTACTGAACAATCTCCAAAACTTCAAATGACTCAACAAAAATACCTCTTGAACAACCAACGAGTGTTTTCACATTCCTTTGATGCTCCTCCCCTGGGATAACTCGTGGCAACACAACAACGAGCTTCTTCCAATCTGGAGACAGCATCAATAAAGGCCTTACCGGCTCGGTAAAATCCGGTAATGTACGGAGAGTCATAAGGGCATTCTGATAAACCAGGTCTGTCCAATGTTAACCACCAATTCGCATTCTTACAAGATCCTTCTGAAAAAGCAAAGCGAATACAATACATTGTAAAATTAAACAAACTTAATCATATTGAAAATCTGGATAGGATACGAATTTGTTCCCTAGCTCATATATCGTGTTCTGAAAATGACTCTCAGAGCTTTCTTCATTTTATATTCACTAGCATCATAACGTTGATATCTAACGGGATATTATTAGAGGCAGGAAGAAAGTAGTTTATAAATTCATAAAGTTTTGACGCTTTAAGGGAAGCGAGGTAGAGAAACGTGCTCCTGTTGATAATTTTGCTAAACTCACCTCTTTTCCATTCCTTAGAATTATACCATTCACTCAATGCAGTTGCAGTCAACAGCAGTTGAAATGCTATCATCAAAAATATCTCACCCTTCATTCTCGTCTGTATGAACAAAGATACATTTACAATTTCCAAATAGTCGCGTATTGCATTTCGCGCTTAAAAAAAACTTTAGTGGGTCCTAAATGTCGCAACGAAATCTTATATTCTCTTTAGTTAGTTAGTTAATCCTATTAATATATATCTTAATACAGCCCTTCTGACATATGTAACTATGTATTCCCCACAATATATACATATGTGATGTGTATATCATTACTGGATCGTTGGCCGCACCCTATAGCTATGCGTTCAGTCCCGACTATATTGCAAACAGCTTTAAATGAGCATTGTTGTGAGAGTGAAAATTTTGGAAAACAACTACAATTATTTCGTATCACTAGCAATTGTTTAACATATTGAAACGAAAATGCAACCAACTATTGATAGGGTTCATGAATCCATAAAGAGCGAAATATTTATACGCGGTTTTCAACCTTATAAAATTCCAAAGAAGAAACCCTAGCATGTTAGTGATAAATTCGACTTTCTGCTTTCTAGATGCTATTCACTGTACTTCGAAGCAAGGTATAACCACCATTTAAAATGTTAGTGTGGTGGCAATAGAAGTATCATAATATATTAATTAGAGTGCAGTTAAACGAATTATCAAAATTAAACATGCATTGATCATAGGAAACATGACCACGTTCTCACCTGTATGTGCAACAACAGCTAGCCGTACAAACGCTTCGTTTTCCTGTTTGGTGTGTTCAGCCTCTGATGTACACCACCAATTGACGAAAAAGTTGTTTGTCACTCCAAATAAATAGGCGCGTCTTCATTCCACTCACGCATAATTAAACGTTCCACTTGATGCACATGGATGGTCTTGCGTAATTGCAGTCACTTAGATGCGCTTCGGTGGTACCGCGCAAAGGAAAAATCAAACAGTTTGAGACAATACATGTTTATTACACAATTATTCGTCATTGTACAATCCTCATAGTATAAACTGCATATTCGCATGAAACACATGGTCAACCTGGTCAATCTCAGGGCCTGGGTTAAAAATTGATCCACTGTTTTACATACTATTTACTTTCCGTAACTGGTAGATCTCGTTAGTGTTTGAAGTGGTTTCAAAACAATGTCATTGAATGTTTATTTTGAAGAAAGAACAGTGTTTCGGGAGTCGGGGGTTTCCTATTCTGGACAAATCCAGGACTATATTTTGATTACCGACATCTCGAACACCTCATACAGTTGCGTTAATTCACCCTCCCACTTCACGATTCAGTTCATGTTGCATTTATTTATCCCGTATTCACGTCTTCACGTTTTCAAACTTCAGGTCTGCAACATTGCATGCAGTGAGACATACTTAGTTATGCTTCATAAGGCGCGAGAGGGGTAATTTTCCGACACAATGCACGCTGTATATTTATAGTGTGTATGTACTGTATCGAAGTTCTCACGACATTTTCGGCACTACCTAATTCAACAATATATTTGACTTCACCACTCGCGTCTGCGCATTTCGAAGCGATGGCCAAACAGTGAACAACTTGAATAACTCCAACAAATGCTTTGGTACAGTTATTTTTCTGGAAATGAATATTTGATTATAATTTGTTAAAACTGATGATACGAAATATTAATCTTCTCCCAAGTTTACATTAAAAGGTTCTGTTGTCCTTCACAGATATTGCATGATCATATATACACACGAGAACATCATAAAAAATAATTTATGCACAATTTACTTTGTGGTAATCATCACTTATCGAGCGATTGCCACAAAATTCAGTGGATCGAATTGTAAATTTTAGTTTTGGCAATAATAAAAATTGGCTAAATTGTACAATACCCGTTCATTTTGTAACTTTAGCCCTACTAATTATCAAATATCTTGTCAATTTACTCAAAATACGCCCACTATGATTGCCTCGTTCTTCAAAACCTTTTATCTAAATCAAACCAAACTAACGCAGTGACAATATCTTGTAACTCTGAATACTCTTTTAACTCCGAATACTCTTTTAACTCTGAACTGGAAATTTTCTTCCTCATTATATATCATTTCCAGGACAACTACTCGTTAAATTTTAATCACACGAATTGTTTCCAAGAAATTCTGTATGATATGCACTGTAATATTGTTCGCAATGATTCCACAATGGGAAGAATTTAGTCGACCAAAGCAGCGCCGAAAGACAAAGGAACCAATCGTGCATTCGAAAAACGATCAATATAATATACTATATAAATAAAATAAAACAAAACAAAACTAAGTGT
>FXAL01020414.1:0-12056 GCA_900177555.1 Renilla reniformis
TATATATAAACCAACTTTTTTCTTGATTAGCTCGCGCCAGGATCTATCCACGCGCGTTAAAACCTAACCCTAACCCGAAAAATATATCCAGCACAAGAACCCCAATCCTATAACCTAAAATTTCCTAAGAGCAATATTGCCAAAATCTTCTTAGGTAAAATATCTTAATAAATACCAAATCGTTTGCCGCTAACATAATTTATGGCGCACTGCGAGAGAAGGGGCACAGACTGCCTGGGATAAATTGTTATGGGGCAGAGATGGCCATTCTCGGCCATCGTAGTATCCAGTATATGTGTACCTCGGTCCCAGCTCGTGCACCGAGAATAACATTGTCGGTGAGAAAACAACCACTTGAAGTGTACATGAAATGAAAATTCCGCTCATAGGTTTTTCCCCCTTGTTAGAACATTTTTATCATCCATTAAGGAAAATTGAAAAATTTAAACGATTCTGACAAATGGTTTTCATAGTTATCTTTTTATCTTTGTTGGAAATTAATTTTCAGTTATTGGGCTTTGGAAGAAGCAAACAGATTGACCTAGTTTAATATATTGTAATAAATGTGATTTGATCTTTCTTCAATTACTAGAAACAAACAAGGTTTTGCTGTAGCTAAAGACTCTCTGTTATAGGGCACGGCTATAGCTATATTTTTGCAAAGAACACATCATCCAACCTGTAAATTATTTTGAGATATCGCTAATGTTTGATATTTATGTGATATTTGAACGCTGCATTCAGACTGGTGGTTTTTTACTGGCTGCCGATGTTATGGACTAGGAAGAAATGATAGGCCTGGACCGGAGGGTTTCCTTACAATAGACTCCATTTTTGTTAGAAAAGCAACTAAACTTGTGTGTTAGCTAACACCATCCAAAATTGAATCCAACATATATTAACATTGTGACATCAATGCAATAGCAAAAACATAAATTATTGGCTGTCGTGTATGTTTAGATTTCACTATTATAAATTTCACATCTCTATTACGTATCATTTCTAGTGAGCGTAAAGAAGAGAAATAAAGGTAAAGAAAAGAAGGAACATTTGCGGAAGTTGAAGAAAAAACGTGAATTTTCTCACTCTGTTCACGTGTCTAAGACGCAGAATGCGGAGCCAAGTTCTAAAAGTAAAATAGCGACAGAAAGTCCAAAAGCAATCAGGTGGGAATTTGCATATGGCTACGCAAGTGTAACATTGTCCATGAAAACGTTAATTGGTGTGGAGAGTATTCACACATTCGTGTTCCGCGCAACGGTTTTCTCTTCAAATCATTTTCAAGTCGGACAGAACATGAGTAATAAATGCCTATGCCACTGTATCACTTTAACACAGTTAAAGTAACAACAATCCTGTGTGATGAATTGTAACTTGGTCAAGAAACACGGATATGAAATCATAATGATATGGAAGAATAACGATCATGACATACCTTTTGGTCTGTTGTTAGCAATACTGAGCAATATAAGGGGATCCGAGTATACTTTTGTATCACACGTATTTATTATATTTAAGCAAGGGGCAATCCCACAGTTTGATTTGTGCGTGCGGCAGTTGATTTTTCCCTCAACTCAACGGTCACGATAAAAATTCCCAGTTCGTTTCGTATTGTTTACACGATACCGTTAAGCCACACAGGTCATATTGAATTTGACTACTGTATTGAGTAGAAAAGTTTTATATTAGAATCTGGGAACTACAACGGTATCAAAAAGTGCTGTTTTCGTTGTTCAAATAGTGTATGTCTATATATGTCTGTTTCACAAGAGCACGGCAATAGGAAAGGGAAAAAAGTTTTTCCAAACAATACGATAAACAATTGTAAGAGTCCCGATATCTCATAAAACACGACGTGATGATTGCATCTCTGTTACGCAGTTTTTAACTGCAATTGAAATTCTGTTTTTTAGACCAACATACCTGGAAAACAGTCCTCCGTGTTTCTTCAGTCTGCTTCGTGATATTTTTCTGGACCTCCCAAATGCAACTGGGGAGTTGAGTCAGGTTCGTTTAAACTTATGTAGGGTGAAATCAATGTCAATGCAGGCATGTAACAATGTGGGTTTCCTGAAAAATGGCCATGTGCCATTGCGGATTACTTGATGTTCAACGAACGAGTACGTTTTTGCTTTGTTCGTTTATTACCTTGTTGACATTAATAGATCCTTCGTGTTCTGAAAGCTTCACTTCAGTGGCATTGTTTGTTTTGTCAGTGTCATTGGTTATGTCGTTGGTGAATCTTTTGCTATGGTCAACATGATCGATTGAGAATTGGTTTGAACTGGTTTAGAGCTGTTTTGATTTTGCTAGCCAGTCTTTGAAACGCTGGGCTTCCTGTGTCAGGAACTCCGCGAGTAATAATTAAATTTTAAGTTAGTTATCTCAGTTGTATGCCAATCGTCACCCAGGTAGAATCAGCTACACCCTTCGAAAGCGCAAGGCCGAAAAACAACCAGTAACGGCAATTATCGCGAATGAAATTTTTTCTGGTACTTTTGTACACCAGCCACAAAAGTGTCACTGTCCGAGTTGTCGTAGTTAAAAGGATTTTAAAATGTTGAAATTCTGAAATGGTTGTTCAACCTTCACTATGTCTTTTTCAGGTACAGAAAGTTGTCAGCGATTGGGAGGTATGACGGCGGGAATACAGTTAGCCACATAGAAAATCTAAGTGTTTATATAATACCTACAGGGAGGGCTAGTGCTATAGCCAGTTTTTTGACGATAAGGGAGAGAAAACCGATAGTGACAAAACATGATCTTTTGACAAACAACTCGTGAACGATTACATCATTGACGTCATCTGTTATCTGTTCCCCCCTATTTCATTTGTCCAATGAACCTCGCGAATTTTGCATCGTCATATATCATTTGTTTTTGGTTGCATACTTTATGAAGAGTTAGCCTTTAGCCCAACTCCAACCTTATCCGGCAAAATTTTAGGTAGTCAATATCAAGAGAACCGTGACTTGCAAATGCCATGTCTTTGTTGTGATTAGGCTATACCATCTGCCTGCCTGGTAGGGATAGACGACTCAACCATGTGCCTGCCTGATAGGCACAAACGACTTAACATTGCAGTCTCAATTTTGCGAACTTTCCCGAACCCATGTTCACCGTGTCATCGGTAACCACATTCCAGCATTAATTGCGCAAATGTCTACATGATGTTTAATCGTGTATATTTCAAATGATAGGCCTGTCAGTTTATTTTTCTTCCTTTACGAATTCCGGCTTGCGGAAATAGGTCGAAAACAGTTTTATTTTCTTTTTCTCTACTCAGCACATTTCTAATCTGCAGTTTTTTCTTCAAGAATTCGCCCGCATTTGCAAACAGTCAGTGGACGTTACAGGAACCTAGCTGGACTGATCTCACTTTATCAGCACTGAAATATCTCGGCGGAAATGCTAAAGGTAAACATCGTAAAAATATGTTAATATGCTATCAAGTTCAAGCTGCCACTGGCATGACAAGAGTAAAAAATAGGTACGCAATGTACGTATATCTGTGTGAAAGCAAACACAGACCAATAATATATACCCTGATTGTACATATGCTGACCTATGAATGGATTAATGAACACGTCACAGGCTTTCAACATACATGAAACGGTAATGGGCCCGCTCACAGTTTGTGCACTGCGAGCTAGTGTATGTAAATTATTCAAACACAAGTGAAGTCGTAAGTTAAAAGATATTAATAATAATAGTATACATATATTGAATATACATTTATTGAAATGTAGGTTGTAGGTTGAAATGTAATTGTAAGTACATGACTACAAGTCATAGCAAGGTAATGTCAATGATGTTCAGTATGAAGGTGATGTGAAGGTTCAAGTACAATTAAGTACACATACCATTTTCTTCTTTTCGGAATTATTCCGTTTAGTTCTGGCGCTGTGATTACTAATTTGATAGCGTTAAATGTCGCTAAAATTCATCGTCTCGATTTTATTTGCTTCAAATTCTCGGTCTATTAAAAACGTGCTTCAAATTCTCGGTCTATTAAAAAGTGCGTCAATCCATACATAAACCATCGCAAAACCGTCCGCCGTTTTGTTCAATGTAGTTCGGTCGCAATCGTAACTTATCGTTTGTTAATTTATTTTCCTGCTCACTGATTGGCTAAGGCGAAAGTTGACTAAACTAAACTCCACTAAACTTAACACACGCGCACGATAGCAATATATCTGTGTTATATCACACTATCACACAGATTTAAAAATCAAGAAAATAGTATGGTGAAAATAGTATTTCAAGAATTGTGGATTGAAATAGATTTATCCATTTTACATTCGGCAGAATTATAATCTAGATCAATTCTTTGTAAAACCTGTTATATAATGACTAAAGTGAGAACGCCATTTGATGCGTGAATGACCGTGCATGGTCAGGCCTTTTCTGACGGATGGCGCCATTGATTTGGAAATCATCGAATGAAAATTTCAATTTTGTCTTGTTCTTTTAAGTTCACTAATTAAGATGCACTTGTTTTTCCTACGTTCATAGGGGTAAAGTTTTCGTTAGTTTAAAATCACAACTCGACTATTTTTGTGCAGAATTATAACATTTTTTATAATTTAGTATCCTACAGCTCAGCAATTTTGTTGCAAAATAAAAATTATACCATTTTTCCTCATCATGCTTTCTAAGGCCCGCTGAAAATATCCGCTTCCATGAAGATATTTCTTAATTTTTCTGGGCTCTGTTGAAAATTTATCAACACATTGAGCTAAATTACTAAATTATTGTTCCCATTTTCAATCAGGGTACCTTCTTTGAATACTCCTGTTGCATTCATAGGTATTTTTCCAGACCGCGATATTTTATTGACCTCGGATTTACTTTCTAATTGGGAATCCAACCCACAACTCTTTTCCACGAAATCGTAGGCCATTTTAATTTCCATGTTCATTTTGAGGTCTGTATTCGCACATCATCAATAAGATGGTTGTATACAATAAAGCTAATTCACTATTATGTTACTGTCCAATTTCATAGAATGTTAGAGAATGTTAGCCTTATTTGTCACATGTTCATTGTTTCGTCATTCAACTAACCAATCATGTGATTGATAAAGAACCAAATCTCGCATAAAGAACGCCCGACGTTGTAAATTGATATTATTGTAATTTGATTGTAATTTCAAAAGCATATACTAGAATCTAGATTAACTTTGCTGTGATAGACCTGTATATTACCATTAATATGTTTTTAGTGCACGAAAACGACCCAGCGTTTGTATCTTTGGTAATTTTCAAGCAAAAAGCTCACCAGTGGAAATGGATAGGTGTGTTTCCTTTTATATTTTCATATATTTTATGATGGTTTCATAGTAAGATTATTTTCATCGTTTTTCATTTCCCGAAAATTGTTCGTTTATCAGAATTTCTGGTTTTTAACCACATATTTGTACCCCTGTTTTTATATCCAAATTGAGTTTTATCAAGATTGAGATTGAGAATTTTTCATTTGTCATAGCAGCATGCACTGTAATCCATGAATTAAAGCGTTCGCGAGATGTTGTCGGGCGAAGCGGAAATAGGAGTAAAAACCCATTAATTAGACCTTCTGTCATTGTAGGTAACTACCGCGACAAGGATACTGAACTGCTTGTATTAAGCGACCACTGGCTAGAAACAAAAGACCTACCTTTGGTATTATATTTATATTTCTATATATTTATAATAAAGACCAAACTTTGGTCTTATGTTTATATTTCTCATTCTATATATAATCCGTTGATTAATTCACGGTTCATTCCTATTGACAACGTCAGGCATTTGATTCCGGATCTGAGGCAATCGGTGACAAAAGGCTAGAAACGTCGGAAATTATCCTATAGTAATTGTACTTGCTTTAAAACAGTTGTACCCCCTGTCCAAAGTTGTTCTCAATTATATCTCATGCAAGCGCGATAACAGTTAGTCATTGCACGCGGAAAAGTTGGAAATTCAACATTGAACAGGGGAAGAGCGAGGAAGCGGAACTTTGATATTCATACTGATTGTGGCCATTATAGATAATGCTCGCATATTGTGTGTATAACTGACAGCATTTGATACTGACTTTTCAGACGAATGACGAAGTAAAGGCTGCACCTGTTCCATCATCCACGTAAGTCCAGTTACACGTCAACCTAAAAAGAAAAACAAGTCGTCAAAACAAAAACAAAAAATCATTTCGGATATACATAAAACCTCGGTCCCAGGATAACGACCCTATTATGGTGCCGTTAACAACATAGATACAAAAAACTTTATATTTTCACCGATGACTGTTTGAAAATTGAACTCTTCTCTACAACCCTCCCCCCCACACACACACCCTAAAGCAGAATCGTAGACGAGCAGCTGCTTTGGTGTTCAATGACACCAGGTAAAATATGTAAGATACGTTGTGAATAATCAGATGACACATTGTGAATAATAATGTGGCACTTGCGACACCATGCTTACCATGGTATAACTAAAAAGATCAATTGGATTCTAGTTGGCGGATGTTGAAAATAAAAAGTCATGAATGCTATTTTTTATTCTTGGTTGATTATTCAACCCATTCAGGACTGTCAAACGAACGGACTACGTGGTTGCTCCTAGCACTGTTGATGAAAAATCGGATTATAGACTCCAGGTTGGATCTCTGTTTTTAAAAAATGATATATTCATTACTTTCAATTACATATTTCATTGAGGGGGCTGATCAACATCACATGGCTGTATATATAAATATATATACATATACATATAGTCTGCATGACACACTGATAACATAGTCCACGGACTATGAACTCATCGTCGTGAACTCATCGAGAAGATGCGAGGGTGCCGTAGCAGCATGCGCTATGTCACGACTGCCCCCAATGATTCGCAAATAGTGTAATTCTAGCCGCACGAGTAGTTTACGACATGACAAGGAACTGGTGGGATTCGCATCGTGGCTTCCCGACACGACTGCTTGTCAGAGTTGCATGTGATTATCCAGGGCTTAGTTGTTCAAACATAGATAAGTGTTGACATAGGATTAAAAGTTAAGTTGAAAGTTAAATAGTTCTCATTAGGATTTGACGTGGTAATACAACAAACAGTTGCGTATTAATTCTCTCAAAAAAAAAACAGACATGTTTTGAAAAGGTGTTCTCTTGATTTATCATCGAGGATTTTCACTAATTTAGGATTAGCTAATCGAGGTTTTGATCATCTCTCCCCAGAAGTTTATTCTTCACCAACGTTGATACGATGACGTCGGTGCTGAGAATGTGAACATTTTATTCGATTTAACCCATGGATGTATCTGCCCGTCAACGTTCAAACAACCACACATTGTGCAAACGATGAATTTTTGCCGTACCGATCGAAGGACGGCGCCCGTTCCCCTTTTTTGTATACTGTGTAAGCGAGTTTCTTGTATATAATAATATATGGTTAAACCTTCAGAAATAGACTGAATAGTCAAAAATGTGGAATTGTAAAGCAACAGTCTTTTTACAGGAACAAGAAAGATATGATAACCCACACAAACCCTATATATATAGAATGCACGGTTTTGAATCCGTTGTTGCTCCTGTTAAGGTTAGTGTAACTCTGATCGCTATGCCCACGAGAGGACAGCGCAAGAAATAAATCGTCACAAGCTTTAGCCTGAAGCTTGAAATGCGTGTAATGTGATATGAATGGCTATTTCATGTGAGCGCGTGTGAGGGGGTGGGATGGGGGTTCGAAAGCATTCATGAAATACGTCATCCAGGTCATTTGTTAGAATAACTCATATTCGTATCATGAACTGTAACCCAATTTCCGTCTGTAATGATCTGATGATCACAATGATGACTAGGCTGGACGTTTGCAGGGCGTGTTCACGAAAGAATCCAACCTTAATAAAGCAAGGGAACATTCTCTCCTCGTGTCAAAGCGTCCACCGTACGTAACTATTCTCACGTTGGTGCGAGATGCTGCAGCCCGGTTACCAAATGGTGAAGGAACTAGAGCCGAGGTTTGTGATTAACAGATTGCGTATCTACACGCATGGCAAGTATGAGGAGCTGGAATCAGAGCTGCAATGACTAGTCGAGTCCAATTCCTGATGGACTTGAGTCGTTAAGGCTATAGTAACTACTAACTCGTCTCCAGACGCGAAGACTCTCAAAAAGCGTTCAGAGATTCAGAAAACCTCAAATTATTATAAACTTATTATTTTTATAAATATATTAAAGAACCGCAAGTTACCGACACGAATCTTTCATAGCCGTTGACTCGACTTTTCTTTATATTAAGTAATCATGACAATGCTTGATATCAGCACAAAACTTTTCTCGGTTGTCACTTGTCTGTGAGCGTCTCACTGTTGGACTTTTGCAAGAGACTGACAACTATGTAACCATAAATAGTACATGTATACAAGTCAGTCGTCATTAGTTAAATGGCGAAGGCATGTAGCCAAGTTGTTCTGCATGCTGAATGACACAATGTTTGGGTTTTAATTTACGAAAAATGTCTCATTCCAAGGTGTGCCAACTTCTGAAAGACTCGCAATATATAAATCATGATGCTACAGATGGGCAGGTAGGTGTATGTGTCTTTCGTTGCGATCGCTGACGAAATAAACCCTACTTCTCAACCACTCACTTCATTGGTCGCCCTTGTCGCGAGAATTCCCCGTGGTAGTATATACACTTTTACCTATTCCGAAATTCGTTTCAGATACACACTGTCGTTAGTGGTGCACTCGATCGTTTGCATTACGAAAAAGATCCGTGTGTGAAATACGACAACGGGCGTAAAGTTTGGATATATCTGCATAAAACCAGATCAGTAGAAGAATTTGGTGGGTGTTATATCTTTCGGTTTTGCTGGAACATGCGAACAACTGAAACTGCAACCCCATCAATCCCATCAATCCCATCTTCGTGAGAATTGCTAATTTTGAACCGGAACCATGCGATATTTGGAATAATTATTAAACAAGATAAATTTTGTCGAAGATTAGTTATTACCAGTTCGGTGCAGTGAGAGACATTTCGCACGGCATGATGTTGTTAATTTCCCGTTGCTTTTTTAGAATTATAAATGAGTATTTCCGAAATCCCCCAGCTTTCAGAGATGACTGTAACGCGACGATGTGATTAAAGAGAAGTCCATTGCTTCAATAAATATGGCTTAAAATTCCGTCAAGTAAACAAAGGACAATTTTTCGTAAAGAAAGTTGCTAGCAAGCTATAGCGATTGAGTATTCCACCCTTAACTACGCCTTATTAAATTTCATTTAGGCCGCCTTGTGGAATTATAACGTGGTGATTGTTAAATATTAATGAATGCTCCACAGCAAGCAACCATTACACGTCACTATTCAAAATGGCGGCGCCCGTTAAATTTAGGACGTAGCGGAAGAGAGGAATACTTGATCACTGAAGCCATCCAACAACATTCGTTATGAAAGTCTTTCTGTTCTTTTTTCTTATTTGAATATTTTTGGCCATACTTGATCCCTTTAAGACCCCGTTAACCGCAAAAAGGAGATCTGAAAAACGAGTCTAGAACTACCACCTCCCCCTCGCTTATCAATGAAGATGTCAGCGTTCTTTTTTCGCAGAGAGAATTCACGAGGCTAGTGCGGCCGCTGCTCGAGCAAAGAAGCAAATGAGCCAAAAGCAGAAACTGGTTAAGCAGCAAGTAAGATAGCTAGAGCCCCCGCTCGAGTACAGGGAGACGGTGTTAAAAATAGCTAAAATAGTTAAACGTTTATGAAATTTTAACCATTGTCAATGCCTGCTAAAATTACTTGATCACTTCGAATTGCATACATCACTTTTATCGTCATATTACCTATCTTGTTTGCTTGATATAGGGGTCGAGTGTGTGGGTTCCTTTTTTAAATATTGTTATAGAACCGACATTATAGTTAACGCTACACTGGCTTAGGAAGCTTTGTTGAATGTTACTTGAAAAGTAACTGCTCAATGACCCAACGTTTCGACTCTGCCTAATGTCTTCATCCGTTGTAATCGAAAGTTTCATATTCGTGGGTGAGATCATCGCCCAGTGAGGTGTCGATATGTGCCAAGCCTCTTGGTAAAGCCGTTGATGTTAACGCGTGTTTGATTAATATTATTTGCGGTTATACCATATGTTCAAGGTATACCAGAAACAATGAAACCAATATTAGGGATTATAACGTCAAGGTTGCTCAGAAGCCTTTTATGACATTTGGACATATTTTTGCAAAACCGAAGGACAAAGTTTCAGAAAAACAGAAGCAGGGTTCCATCTACTCCATTCCCGCGAAGTTTGTTATATGCAATATATTGGTCAGTCGAAAACACAATTCGGTACGGGTTTGAAGGAACACCAGAAAGCGGTTTTCTTTTCTAAAATAGAGAATTCCGCTTTGCGTGAGCATGGTTGCAACACCAATCACAATATTCGTGGAATAATTCTGAAATTATCACAGCAAACACGCATTACCATCAACGGCTTTGTCTAGAGGTTAGGCACATACACAATAGTGACGATGTCGGATGTCCTGAATAGAAATGATGGCAGTCGGCTTGACCAACAATCTACACTTGATATCTACACCTCACTGGGCGGTGGTATCGCGCAGGAGTATAAACACAACCCTCAAACTTATTTAATTACCCCCGATGACGACGCGTCTAAGCAAAGAGTCAAAACGTTGGGTCATTGAATAGTTACTTTTCAAGTAACATTCAACAAAACTTCCTAAGCCAGTGTAGCGTTAACTATGTCCGATGTTTCACCTCGTTATTGTTATGGAAGTTTGTATTAAATGTGCTTTTCTATTAAAAACAGAAAATGAACGAATTCGAAACTATTGTAACGACGAGCGTGTTTTGACCACATGATTTCTTTTTCAGAAGTCAAAAGAAGTGACGTCTTCACCCAGTTCTCTTTCACATCCGTCATCTGTTAACGAGGGAGATGAAAGACAAACTACACAGTTTCCAATCATCACTGTCGGTGCTGACGCTGTGCCGATTGTTAAAAAGAAGATTACTAACACCAAACGTGCCAGCGCAAGCCCGAAAAAAGTAGAAAAGCCGAAAGTGAAACGCGAACCGCAGATGTAGGTTGATATAGTGGGACTAGTCACTATTGTTTAAACCTCTTGTCCTGGTGACTGACATTGGGGGGGGGAGGGTGTCGAAAAAATATATCGATTCTTTGACTTTTAAGCCAGTAGCTGAATCATAAACAAAGTGTTAAATATACGGCCAAGATATACAACAGTTATACGGAAATAGACCAGATTCAAATTTCAAAATATGTTACGATATGTTATGATAGTCTGGGTTATGATACTGGGTTACATATGTGGGTGCCATATAGCAGTTTGGGTTATGATACTGGGTTGGATAAATCACAGTAGTTTTTGTTGCGATTGGTTAAATATGTACATTATTGAAAATATATTCGAATTCAATTGAGCGAAGGGTTTCAGCATTGCATGTATTACCAGTAAAAGAGCTTATTCTGTACCACTTTGGGTTGCATGAGTAGGTACGCTTATTATCCAAATAGCAGAGGTTCAAATATATTCTGTTTTGTCAGCTATATCACTATTAGGCTACACGGTTTTTTGAAGTTGAAATTAACAGGTCAATACTCGTTACTCCCCACTCGTTACTCTTCACTCATTACTCGCAATACAAAAGCTTGCAATTCAAATTCAATTAGACAGCAGACATTTGTGGGTATTTAACGTCTGGCGCCAAAAACTCACTTCTTTTTTACTTCCATTGTAGGCTGCAGCAACAGACTTCCATAATTGGTGGCAGTCAACAAAACCAGCTAGCCACCCAATTACTACCTCCTAAATCATTATTGATTAAACCATCGTTCGAAGTTTCTGAGCAAGGTCAACAGGACACGTTCCATAATCCTCCCAACAGTCCTTTCATGCGAAGATCCAGACTGAATAGTCCATGTATAGACCTGTCTCCCCCGAGTAAGTTTTCTTGTCACTGCCAAATTCACATGATAACATTGATATCAGTACTGTTTAGAGGGGCTACGGAATTGGGAAGCACTTAG
>FXAL01020581.1:0-10319 GCA_900177555.1 Renilla reniformis
GAACTGTGTTAGCATTTTGGGATTCTTTTTATAAAGTATTTCCGCCTGAAAAAATACAAAGGTAGGTCAGATTAAAGATTGTAATTGAAAAGTTGATATTTAAATTCGCTTTGCGCCCATGAGATGTGTACAAATTCAAAAAGAGGGGAATAATTGCTCTATTAGTCCTGAAATAGATATATCGTTTCGAACGAGACTGGGACTTGTTTTTATCGTCTCAATTTGGTTCACGATATGAAGATATATCTTTTTTCCAATTCTTACTCAGGTTGCGGTTGCGCCAATAAACCAACAGATAATATAACTATATAGAAAACGTTTTGCTGAATCCCAACCCCTTCGCTATCAACAAGGACATTTTTGAAGCAATATATTTTGAAAATTATAGAATCTAATAGAATTTCTACTACCAATGTACAAAATTTGTACAGATTCCACAGATTACTCTAAGCAATAGCTAAGATCACGTTTCCTTCAGGGAAATTCGCCCGACAAAGGTTGACGTCATATATGGTATAACTAATATTATACTAACTTGTACACCAGAGTCCCACAACTCACGACATATCTTCATCCTCTCGTCTAACAAGTTTTTTTGCCCAGAAGAAACTAACACACACGTTTTTGTGGTTCTCAGTTTTTCACCAGATGCCTTGAAAAAAATAATGTTAGGTTTGGAATCGCTGCCTGAGTCGTAGCTACTTTGTACCTAAGCCGATTGAACCTTCACATAAAGGTTTTTTAATACAATAACCCGGCTTCGGAATATATTGGTATCAATTTTGAGACACTGCAGTAGCAACAGAAGCATCATTGCCATATGGTTGAAAGAACATGTCTCTGAGATGTGGTTGAAAGAACATTCCTAACTTCTCTTATATGTAGTAGCTGCATAATCAAACATCCTTGCAACTGATTTCAATTTTGCTTGGTTGTAAAGTTGCCCGGAGTTGAAAAGTTGGTTGGTTTTCATTCCAATTTCCTTTCCTGGGACCTGTTGTACGAAACGCGTTTAGCTTAAACGTTGGATAAGCAAATATTTAAACAATATTCCAGTTAATCTTGTCAATGAATGAAGTCGTTTTATAAATGAACTCTATAGTTGAATACATCACTGTTCTGTTTAGACTAGAAAATAGCAGTTTGCTTGTTCAATAAATCTACAACCGGCCCCAGATTGTCATTTCTTTTGCAATCAGATATGTATATACTTCATATATTTATATATCGCGTGACGCTAAAATTCTCACCTCAGCTTTTGCTTCCAGAATAGAGAATATTCTCTCAATACCAATACTTACACCTACACAAGGGACCTATAACATAAAAAATATGAAATAATCAACATGATTTTTTCATGACAGAAGAAATACAATATTTCTTGATTTCCACCCCGTGGAACAAAGGATCAAAATTGTCTGTCATTTTTTTCCGCGTGAAAGCAAAACGCTGTAGTTTTATTCGTTGTTAGTATAATAACCTTTCGGCCTTTAGCAGCAAACATTCCAACTAAATCATCATAACGCCCACCGCCAGCTACTGAACCAACTCCGACATTCTCTCCAGCTGCAAGATAATAAAACTATCGTTGAAAATGTCCATTAATTGAAATATTAACACATTTTTTGCTATAGGTAATATTGATATATTTTCTTGCTGCTGTGAAAAATAATGAAACGCATCACAAAACCCATAACCTGAACTGAAGTTACCCTTCAGAAGTTTTTATCGGAGAGCTTGAACAAGCGACATCCGACGGAAGTAAATCCAGCGAAGTTACCAGGTTGTCACTTTGATATTGTTAGCACTTAGCCGTTTTTGTTCAAAATCAAAAACATGCAGGAAATATATATATGAGTGACGTTTAGAAAGCAGATTTACTCCCAAACTTACAGCCAGGTTCTGGTAACATCACAATAATCCGATTGTTGGTCAATATATAATTCAGGGTTGGCACTAGCCAGTTTGAACAACTAGTTACAGCACAGTTTCGTCTAACAGATTGATCATGAACAAATTATAATAGTGTTTCTTTGTAATATTTGCGAACATTCGCGCGTGAGTATAAAAACGTGTTCAGTCTATGTGGTGACAATTTCCATATAGCTAGTAAGTACTAACCACGTTCACTTTCGGATTTCAAATCTGTTTGGTCAGTAAGTATGGCTTCATAAATGACACCAGTATAGTAATCAAGTCCTCGAGCTAAACTCATATCGAATGAAACCTACATATGAGAAAAAAACACATAACTAAATCAGAAAGATCCTGGAATAGTCACGTGCATGACATTTTACAGGAAAAAACGAGACATCGACTCAACATTACACAATGCATTAATTAATACACGGATTCGACGTTGAATAATTATAGGTGTTCTAATTGAAAAATAGTTTCTAGATCTCTTCTACTCACTTTATCAAGCACTCCAAACAGCTCACAGTATTTCAATAAAAGCTTCATGTCTGCTATACCAGCTTTGCCAAGATCATTTGCACCAAGTTTCTCATCAGCTTCTATCTTTTCCAACACTTCAACACCACCATGATGTTTAATGTATTCACCAATAGCATCAGCAACATTCACATCTAACCCTTTTTCCTTAACCATTTCTGCCTTCACTTCCTCCCACGGTGTCTAGTTAAGCAAGTATAACTAAATGAGCTATCTGCAGTATTCTTTCATTCAATACACTTCAATCCAATAATCATTGATTTTTCATCGAATCTGAATCGTAATCAAGCACTTTTTCACAAAGAAATATCAATTGAATACAATGAAAACACAAACAAGTTGAGTTAAAACTCATGCGAGCGCCCGGGTAGAAGATACATATATCTGAAATGTACATTTTAAGTCACATAACATTCTAAGTTAATATAACTACACCTACATACATAATTCATTATGCACCCCATAACTAATTGGAAACTCACTTTGTCAAGCTTGTCGACTGCTGAAGAAATGGAACGGAACTTTTCTTTCGGCACACCACAAACTTCGAACATCCCATCAAGGATTTTCCTATGATTAACCTAAAATGAAAAACATACATATAACTGGCTATTTTGTAAATTAACAATACCTTCGTCGTATAGGTTTAAATGACATCAGAGACTGCACTAACTATATGTATGTAGTTGTCAATTTCTTCGACGACAGGATTACAACGCAACGGATGGCGAAAACAGCTATAGCTATTGTTTTGGGTATACATAGGGTAGGTACCTAATATAGGCTGCTAATAAGAGGGGTTCCTTGCCTTGACTAGAAAATTTCCCAATTCTAATTCATTTAATATTTCAGCAACTATCTTGATGCATTCTGCATCTGGAATCATAGCATCATATTCACCTGCAATGTCAATATCCTAAAACAAATAACATACATATAATCCTCCAAAATGACATTCAAGCAAGGATTTGCAGTTTTAGCAATGGACATATATTTCCAGAGATGGGACTACTGTGAAACCATGTCGCTGACTTTTTGACGAGAAAAAATCACGCGACATTAGAAAATTCAGGAACGACATATCGTTATGCACCAGCTTTTATTACTATGTTTTGCCATTTTCTTCAACATTGGTTTCATTTTCCCACTTTTAACAGATTGTTAATC
This sequence comes from Renilla reniformis, assembly GCA_900177555.1. Lineage (NCBI taxonomy): Eukaryota > Metazoa > Cnidaria > Anthozoa > Scleralcyonacea > Renillidae > Renilla > Renilla reniformis. Next base: position 3,622 of record FXAL01020581.1, read on the forward strand.
AATTAATTGCCTAAATAACAGTAACAATCTTCCGCGTGAAATGAAAAAGCACCGGGGGCTGGAACGTGCATAGCTACATATGGTACGCCTGTCCGGTCATACGCACTTGAAACGTTTAATCAGGGTTTTTCCTACATTTTCTGTCCATGAGGTCTGCGTTTTGCATTTGGAAAAATTGTTCTGTTTGCATTTTTAAAAGTTGAAAGCTAGATAATAGGTACCTAGTATACTAGAAATAAATTATACAAATAACTACTCGTTGGTTCAAAACTTACACATTGGAAAAATTCTCTAAACCTTCCTCTTGTCATAGCTGGATTATCTCGCCGGTAAACTTTGGCAATGTGATATCTCTTTATTTTGTCAATTTTATTCATTGCAACATATCTTGCAAAAGGAACCTATTTTGTATTATAAATAGTTATGGATATTTTAACATAATTAAATTTTGAAACAATTAATAGCTACGACAACGAGAACTTCTTGGTCATTTAGGCGGATAAAAATAAGACAGAAATGTTTGCAACAGCTTTGATTCGAACAACCATGTATATATAACCTGTAACACATGTTCAGACTACAGAATATAAAACGGCCTTGAACAACTCTATTGTGGGCTAGAAACCCTCTCGATATAGCTACAATCATTGACAAAAAAGCGGGACATTTACGGAAATTACGCAAATTAACCAATAGATATAACTATAGTCCAAATTCTGCCCCCTCCCCCTATATCTGATGTTAGTAGATGAAGACCGGCTGCCATTGGACCCCAGTAAAAGCCTGACAGTCAACATTGAACGGGGGGAAGTTAGTGTTGTCTGGTTGTCCCACTAATTTTGTCACTGATTATAGCTTTTCGATATAGTTTACAAATGCATTCCAAATTGAAAGTCGACTTAGCTATGAGTAGGATAAAGTCAGTAGCCATGCATATAGCTAAATCTAATATTTCATAACAAAAGGAATTTCCATGAATAGAAAGCTCTGTACTTTGTTGCATAGTAGTTGATTTCAAAGGATACGGTTAGATCGTATCTTAATGATAATAGCTCTCCACCTTGATCTGCTAGGTCATAGATTAGTTTCGAATCTTCGCCATATTTCCCAGTTAAGGTTTCCTTATGGGAGAGAAAGAAATTGAGGTTTTTGGAAATTGGATTTTCATGACTTTGAAATAATAAAAACAAACTTTGACATTTTGATTATATTGATTATAATATTGATTTTAAAGGCTGTTTAAAAGATCAACTTCATAGATCTCATGGACAGTAAATTCAATGGAATGACGTCAAAACATACTCATTCATGAAGTAGAACAAAAGAAAACTGCCCCGAAGTCATTCCACCAATTTTGACGTTCAATATACTTATGAATATGATGTTTTCCACTAACTATGTATAAAAATATATTGTGGATCATTGTTCTTTTAAGTAACAACAAAAGAAAACAAATGAAGTAAACAAATTTCTCAGATGAATCTTCCGTTTTAGTCGATCGAGATTGATCGGAAAATGAGAATACGAAAAATGGAAAACGATTTTAATATGTAGGTTGAGAAATTGTCTTGGTTGTAGCTAAAGTCAGCTTGAATATGTACACATGTAGCTAGAATATGCTTTTTATTAAGATCACAGGCGACAGTTGACACACCAAATACCAGTCCTTTATATGATTGAAATTGCATGATTAATTGATTAGAATGTAAGAGTAAAGAAATCAGATAAATCTCTATCACTTATCTGGCGAAGGATACTCTTTTTATTTCTGGTCGTGTGATATTTCACAGAATCAACTGATGTTGTGAGCATAACATAGCTACCCACCTCACTCTACATTAGCATACTCACGTCATCTGCGACACAACACGTGACCATTCAAATACGTGTCCAACTGCGCGTAATTGGAATGTGCCATCTCAAGAAGATAGCTACATAGGTCCCTAGCTATTATTTTAAGGAAGGGAAGGGTTTTGCTGCTACATAGCTATATTGTCGAATTCGTCGAACACATTTTCTCTATATGCAAAGTTTATACAGGTCTATATTAGCTTTGCTCTATGTCAACATTTATGTTGTCCGACATGATTTCAGTTCTTCGATAAGAATTCAATTCTCGTTCTAAACCTTTGCAGGATTCACCAAGACGCCGTTCTTATAGTTATTGACTAACCTTTAATTCAAATACAGGGGTATTGATGCATTCAGCCCCGTGTTTTTGAAAACATTTTGTGATTACATCAAAAACGTTTTCTCTTATCACCATCTGAGAAGGATTATAATCCCTTGTACCCTATCAATATATAACAATCATAACGTTATTGATCAACTCATTAAAATGGGTTTTTTGCACAATAGTTACTCCTCTGTCGCTGTATAACGTCTTCTGCAAGCCGGCACTAGGTATGGGTATAACTAATAGCTATACATTTGCAAGTACGTATAGCTAACGTAGTTTTGAGAAAACGTTTCACTATTTAGACATGATTGGCAGTTTACTTTGATAGAGCCTGATTGGTTCACGTGACTATTGATTTTCCTGCTATCTGATTGATTGATCGTGACCCTCGTACCCAGGGTCCTGTAGTTAAGACGAAGGTTGTGATTGCGCTTTCATGGGGTAACAAAACAATTCTCTGAAAACTAAAAATAGCGAGCCTTTGGGTGCGTTTTTCTGGTCAGTGAAAATGACTTTATTTATTTATTTTTATATATCTATTTACCTCACTTTGGTGCATAATTGTTAAACAATAACTAAATTTTTGATATATACATATGTGCATCTTTAACCACCAATCATGTACTGTATATCAATACGTTGTGCAATATACTAAATATTATAGCTATACATATAGTTACCTTTGGTGTTTTAAGCACAAATTTCTGTTTTGACTTCTTCCCATTACACACCTAGAAAAGAAAGAGCTGAGTTTTTGGGATCATACTGTATCAAAAGTCTTTTTGATGGGAAATGATTCATGTATCTAGGGAAAAAATGTAACAACTGACAACGTCTTGCAACGTGGTCCATTTGAAATTTGATTTTGTTTGTTTTAATTATATGTTGTCAATGTTAAATTGGTGGTAATGGCGTCAATAACTAACTGTCATTGTGATGTGGCAGCAACCAATGGGAAATACCCAGAAACACAAATAAGAAATTAAATAGCTTGAATTAGCAAATTAAGCAGATGTGTCAAACTAGCAATTGTAATGATTTTTTCATCTATATATGACAGTTTTTGGTTTCCATTACAGGGGGAAATCACATTTTCAGAATTTCAGACCAAGCATTAGGAGGATGTTGTTGAAGAACAAGTGAGGAAACACAGTGACAATCACAAACATTTGCAAGCGCCGAGGTCAGGCAAGTATACACAGGCTGCAGGTGTACTTTGGTATAATATAAATATAAGTTTCCATGTGTAAAGTTAACACCAACTGTAGCTACATGCATAAAACACAAACGTGATGTTTGCGCGTGATCATATTACAGAGCAATTTTCTACACTATATATATATATATATTCTCTAGACTACATATATGTGAATAGGCCAGTAAATGTATTTACATTGTTTGAAGGCAAGACAAAAAATTTTCATGTCACATATACTGAAATAAGTTGATTACAACATGATCATTTCCTTGTTTACAGTCTTATACATGCCGTAGTCCCAATACACTAACCTCATATTGTGAATATTTTAAATTTGATGATAAAGGCCACCTTATTTTGAAAAAGGTATCATATACTTGGCGAACAACACGAGTACTCATCCCGCAGCCTATAGAGAAGCAGAGTAGGCTAGAATTCTATGTGTAATTAACATGAAGATAGCTGAGTGTTTATGTATAACTTATAATCTTCTCAGCAGCAGACAATTTAAGAATATTCAAAACAATTCATTACAATTGCTAGTTTAAGGAATAAAGCAGCTAATTGGATTGGTCACCTAGTTTTAGGACTGAAACATAATGAGTGGTTTGATCTCAGTGATCCCTCTTCTCTTAACCTTCTTGTCAATGACAATTCTAGTTTCTGGTTTCCATCATTTGGCAATCAAAATTGTTGAATTTGCAGTAATAACTACGGTTTTCCATCACAAAATGTACAAATCTCAAACTTAAGTACATAAATAAGTATTTAGTTGGGAAACTGAACAAACGAAAATGAATGAAACCTGCTGGTTGCATGTACTGTGTATATTTCAGTACTATACTAATTCAGATACAAGTGTGGTACATAACTCTAACATCTAAACTATAAGATAGGCGCATTTATCCCTTTTTGAATCTTCTGCAAGATCAACTGCAGTCAACTGTTGTATTGTAATCATCTGAAATTGTCACATGACCACCAGTAGTACTTGGAATATATGACGGATATTATATTTTGTATACTATTTATAGTAGTTTTCAGTGGAGTGACCATGCCAGAGATTTTAAAATAAGCCATTTTTACACCGAGAAATTTGAAGTTCTATGCCAGCCAATAAGAAGTACAGAAATATCTGCTGTTTACGTTGCACATCGTAAATCATTGTGTTATGCCATAACTAGTACAACTGCATGTCTGAGAGCTTTGAATTTCTGTGCACGACAGGCACTCTGGCATCTCAAAATGTGATTTTATCAGCTTAAGCTTCGCATTTTTTTAATCTGGCAACTGGCAATGTGATTACTGAACCGAATAAACAACACATTATTAATTTGGATAAAGTACGGATCTTCAGAATTTCAAAATTCGACCCTAATTAATAGCTCTAAACTGTGTTCAGAAATGGGCAATATTGCAAATAATTAAAATCTATCAGATATTATACATTGTTGAAAAAAGTGAAAACATTAAACTGATTTGTCCATATTGTCTTCCTTGCACTAATGTTAATATAAGTTCAACAAACCACAAGAATTTTTCAAAAACAGACATGTCTGTTTTTAAAAAAATTGTGTGCTTTATTGAACTTATATTAAACTGGTTCCAGTTAACATTCAATTACAGGTAATAAAGCAATCAGTGATAATATTTAAGCTTTATTTCAAAGCCTTTTTCAAACCTGAAGCAGAAATATTAACAGTATGTCTAACTAAATTCTTGTTTTCACTCAAATCTTAAGCTATGTACCAAGAATACATATGTTAAATATGTAGAAAACAATTTTGTCTATTGATCCAACAACAATTCGCCACAATAGTGGGATAATAGGTACATGTTTACATCTAGTTATTGAATGACCTTATTCTGCAATGGAAACATTCAACATCTAACCAGAAATGACGATATATTCACACGCACCTTTCCTTCTTTTCTTTTCTCACAATCCGCCATATTTCATCAGCTGCGACTACATTCTATGATACTTGGTGTAAACCAGACGAAAATTAGGGAACCGATCTAGCACCCAGACCTTTTACTGCGCGATCAATTAACGGTTGATCCAAATTCAAAAACGGAGGCAACGGGCCGTAGCCCCGGCGCGCATTATTTACATGACTATGCGTTTAGCAGATGATCAAACAGTTGAAACTTTCTTTGTTTCAAATTTTCATATGGTCATACTGTGGACAAGAGCCTTGTCATTGTTAAACGTATATTTGCGCGAGTAGTCAGTGAACATCAAGCTTTCTACAATCTATTCTACTATTTCATACTTTTCTCCAATAGTACTGTGTTATAAATATAGAATATTACATGGTTGCGCGGAAATACGAAATTTATTTCGAGTGTTGAACATGGAATATCTTTAAATAAATCTTAAATAAATGAATTTCGTATTTCCAAGCATCCATGTGATATTCTGTTATTATATTATAAACAATACTAAGCCAGCAGAAAATTAGTTAATTTTCAATGCGAAATAAGGCATAACTACAATGTTTATAATACATCTATTGCTGTACGCGGTAAAGGACTTAGGAAGAGTAAATAAATGGCTTGATCTGATTGGTCAACAAGATATCTAACGTCGGTTTTGATTGGATGCCTAAAATGATATCTTCACACGTAAAAGATATCATAATTTTTCACGTGTGTTACATACGATTTTTCTCAGTGGCCAAAAACTGTATATCACACTGCTGTTTATATAATAAAACACAATTTATCGATATTATACTTTGAATGTCTGCTGACCATTGCGGCCACCGGACCGCACCGAGGGTCTAAAGTAACGTTTCCCCATACATAATAAATTTTAGCAATTTTGGGCGAGGTGTCTTCTTGAGGCAAACTGGCTCTTAACCATAGTTGGTACACAGTGACAGCCCTTTGTTCTTAGAGCTACATTGAACAGCAAATTCTGCAGGTTTTGACCAGTGATATCAAGCATTTCTGAATGAAATTCAAAGATAGTTCACCTTAGAGATGGAGAATTTGTTTTTCATTTTTTTTTTATTTCGATAATATTGAATACATTTGTTTCATTTGATGGCTTTATTTAATAAATCATTGGTACTTAGTTCAAGTGGACAGCACAGGGATGATACGGATGCACGGAATAGGTTAAATACCCCAGAAGTTTCTTGAGAAATTGAAGGCAAGGAATGAAATGTGATTTGAGGAGGGAAGGTAAAGTCGGTGTGTCATAAGTCATACAGCTCCGACATCAAGGAGCATCCGTGCCGGAGATAAAGTCTTAAGTCTTAACCAGTGTCTTAACCTGGTTTCTGCGACATGAGAGTATTGCTACTCCCCCCG
>FXAL01020888.1:0-14712 GCA_900177555.1 Renilla reniformis
AAATGAATAAATAGCTTGTTTGCTGTTAACTAAAACAATGTTGGTTTAAGGCAATGGCTTCCTATATGACCGAGTAAACTGCAAGGCGTGGGAGATTAATAATTTGAGTCCTATAGTTACAACTGTTGTGGTCCAGGAGTCAGTTGCAAAGATGCTGTTTAGCAAGGTTACCCGGTGGATAAGTCACGTTTGTTGATCCATTGAACAAGCGAACAGCTATTTCTGATCTAAGGGGGACAACTACAATCATATAATAAAGCTTAACTTCATTAATTTAACAAGATGAACTGGAATGTTTTTAAAAAAATCCTTATCCAAGGTTTAAGCTAAACGTGCTTCGTGCAACCGGCCCCAGTATTGTACATTACGTGGGAGGGGGCAACCATTGTAAGGCCAAATATATAGTGCGATTCTGAAATGTTTACAAATAGGCGCGAAGAAAGTTGATATTTGAAAATTGAATCTTGAGAACGTAGGCGACAAGACGATCTGTGGATATTTGATGCAATCAACTCAGTGGATCAAAAATAAACAAAATGAGGGATAAAACTATGCTACTACTATATCTTGAAGCATGCGAATGAAGAGAGGAAAATTTGAATCAAATTTCAGACGAAAATCTTCAAAAGAAATCAATTTGAAATAAACTTCTTCAAACTTTTACCAAGTTGCGAGCCCGCAATATTTTTGGGCCGCATGGAATTTTACTTCGCTAAAAATCATGCGTCCACATTACCAAATATGGAAATTCTTACCCATTTTCCCGCGCAACTTCTGTTTGACCGCGCAAAAAAACTGGGACGACCTGCTAATTGTGACATCATTTTAGTGAAAGACGCGAAGTATTTTACATTTCTTTCAGATATTTCCAACGTTTATTTAATATTCTAAGTTAAAACACCTACGTATTACACGGCGTTAAGTCTTTTAGAAATAATGAGTGAACCTGTAGTTTTGGATAGCTTGCAAACAACGCAAAATCAAGGTAGGTAATATTTTTTGTTTGCCCAACTTCGTCGACATGTGGCGCTAGTATCTGGAAAAATATGCATCACATTCAAGGTTTACTGGCATAAATATAACCTTTATATGCACAGTAGCATATTAATAGTTAGTAAAGCTTGCCCTATAACGTTATTTCAAAATATTTTACACATATTTCGTTTTCCGGTTTCATTTTGAATATCGCCCCCGTCTTTCGTAATATATAGTTGTTACGTATATACAGTATAATAATATTTAATCATCATAGTTTGATGATAATACAGTACACATATCTGTGTACACGAAACAAGTTGCTTTGTCTTATCTCGGTGGCTTGAAAAATATAATTATATATATATATATGTTGAACTTTGTACTGCGCACTCGTATATTGATTGTATTTGATTTATCAATTTATACATTGAAATTCGTACGAGTCCTCGCTTCATCATTTTGGCTAATGAAGTGTGAATTATTTTGTGTATTTTTACAACAATTTGTTTCAATTTACTAATCAATACATAGCATGTTATAATTGTACAATTTTTGATTTGTACTAAATTTGTACCTGATCAAAATCAGTCAAAAAAGTATTCCACTTTTGAGAAATAAAATGTCCTTTGGGAGGGTCAAAGTACATTTTGTGCAACCAGATTATCCTCATTGTGCAATTATTCCGTAATATAACACCAAACCCATTAAAATTTGGATGAGTTGAAGCAGAACATATATGGCAAGCTAGAAAAAACATCTGTTTTCATTTAACAAATACATTCAGTGGGAGTTTTAAATAGACACTTTTCTGGTATACTAGATAATAGATATTGATGACATGTACAATAGTAGCTATTGATAGGGTATCATTACTATTTGCTAATTTAATAATGACGAGAAGGGCTAAGGTGAAGGGAAAAGGTACAATTGTGTTATAAATTGGCTAAATTGTTCAATAATTTAACATTTTGTAACCTAAGTCTTACAGGTTATATATCTGTTACAACAAAATTGGTAGAATGAATGTAATTTTGAATACTTTGATTTTTAGATGAGGGATATAACTCTCTTTTCCACTCCATCTTACCAGATAGTCCACATAGTGTGGATTCTGGTATGGTCGATTCTCCTGATAATTCAATGCCTTGTTCACCAAGCTCACCTGCTATTGAAGAAGAGAATTCTACAGGGCAATCTTATATGTTTCAAAATCCCAATCTCAGCCCTCTGAATGCTACATCTCATGCTGATGTTCCTACTATGGAGACCCAAACATCATTCAGTTCCCCAAACAGGTTGACTGATGAAAAATCCATTCAAACGCTACTTGAATTTCTTGTTTCAAATAAAAGTACATCTGAATCAGTGTTGAAACTTCTGGGTGGTATAATTGGCAATTCTTTAAGAAAAGATGATTCTTTGAAAACTCCAGTGAACCCATTATTGGATGCATCTAAAGTATCATTAACTCGTAAACGGCCCAGATTACAGGATAACAGTAAAGTACCTGTTAAAGAATTGCGTTTGGATAATCCACCTCCAGCAAAAATCCAACCAAAGATTGTAATAACAGAACAGCCTGAACAGGTAAAGCTGCATCCATAACTATAAAGGCCGTCTTAAATAACACAGGTTCTGCTGTCATGAAAGTTCACTTAACCTTAGCATTCTTGGAAGCATAATATGTAACCACAATATCAGTATTATTGGTAGCCTTGACATATGAAGTGGAAGAGAGGTGAAATAAAAGTAGTTGTCAATGATGTACCGGGAGATTTTATTTTCCATAAATTTTCCAATGATTTTGATCATAGCATGTGCATAGAATGTGGCTGTAAATTTTGGGTTTCTTTTTCAGAATTATCGTGCAAGATATGAAAGTGAAGGATGTCGAGGTCCAGTTCATGGATCATCTGATATGACTTTTCCAACTATAAAGGTTTGTGTGTATTTTTTAAAATATTAGACAGCTTAAACAAGCCATGTTTTTGACAACACAGATATCTGCCAGAAGTAAATATGGCATTTTTGATTGCACAAGTAATCTTGCAACATAGATGCCATAAAAGCCATGTTCACTTAGACTTTCATTTTGTCAAAAACTTTGCTTGTTTAAGCTCTCCAATTGTAAGAAACAGAAGCAGTTGATCATTTTTAATTCAACTCTTGTGAAACTTTATTAATTTAGGTTGAAGGCTACTCAGGTCCACTTTGGGTGACTATTTATCTTGCAACAAATAATGGTGTGCCACATTTTCATTTACTTTGTGGACCTGGTTCAACTAGAATACCTTGTAGAAATATAATGCTTCCTGATGATATACCTGCAATACAGGTTTTAGTCAGTCCAGAAACAAGCATGACAGCTGTGTAAGTAAAATTGAGAAAAATTGATATTCTTAAATTAGAATGTGTATGTTTAAACCATGGTTTGAAACTATGGAAACACTTCCAGTGATCATAGGAAAATGAAATATTTTCCATCAATTAATTGTTTTGTTTTCTTTCAATCTGCTTTTGAGCCACTTCTGTGTGAAATTCCGAATGATCATTATAAATGATTCAATTTGTCACTTGTGTTGTGTCAGTTGTGACAGTTTCATGCTTTTCCATGTGAGTTTTTTATTTAGTAATTTCCCAGTTATTTCCTGATGTTCTCATGTCAGGGGGGTGTCCTTGAAATGTTACACCGATTCTAAATTCACATGACATCAATGACAATTGTTCAATAGATTGTATCAATATATCAGTCTTATTTCTTCTGTTTTTAATGTCAAAATTTATTGTCATTCACAAATGATGTACACCAATGATGTTACATAACATACATATTATGTGCATGACAGACGTCCACTCACTTTTGTCTATCAACGTACTTTCTTTACTCTGTTTAAATTACATAGCAATACAATTGACTATTACCTTTACTTACCTTATCTGACAATACCTATAAATTAACAATTATTTTATTGCATTTGGTCTTGAATTACATTTAAACATGGGAACATAAATCTTTGCTGTTGTGAATAGAATGATGGAATGTCTTGGCAAACCAACACTGTACACCACGATACTATTAAACTATTCTTTGATGTAAAAAACGTTTGCATTTTAGACTTGATTGTATAAGTTTAAAAAGAAGACGAAATTTTGAAGCTGATAAAGAACTAAAGAGGAGAGGTTTTAATCCTGCTGACTGGAAATTAGAAAGAAAAGAAGCATGTTTTGTTTTTAAAGCTGAACTTCCTGATTCAAAAATTATTACTTGTCAGTCCCAAGTTTTCCAATGCAGTGAGTTTCATATTATCACAAGAATATCCTTTTCAGAACTGTAATTCAACATAGTCACTTTTCAATTACATAATTAAATTTCACACCTGAATATTCAGGTTGTAGTTGCTTTCATTATCTATTTCTTAGACATACATACTATCACTTATTATTGATCACTTGATTGTGTTGTCATCAATTACTTCATAATATTCAACAATTTATTAATATATATGTAATAGATGATTGTTATATATTTTTCAGCCGCTCCTCCTGGTAACCCCGAGATCTGGTGGATGAAACCAGATAAATGTTCTGTACTTGGTGGTGAAGAGGTTGGATTAATTGGGAAGAAGTTTCCCAAAGGTAATACATACATGATCAGCAGCTTAATTCTCATAGTTACCTACCAGTAATTGAAATAGGAAATATGTATATACTGTGTATTATAATAGGTATATGACTAACCCCTGAATATCTGTGTCTTTTACAGGTTTCAGAGTGAGATTCTTTGGTAATTTACCAACAGGTATGTTTATTTAAATAGAGTTTTATTTTAATTATATATATATATATGTTTGGTTTGAGCAATGTGGTCATTATATGTGATCTTCCATCCTGATGTCAGCCTCTATGCAATACATAACATGTTAGCAATCACTGTATTGTTGGTGTATATATGTTACATGTCTTCTTATGTTAATATAAGTGTACTGAGTATGGAACATCTTGATGGAAGATACTATAGAAACCTTATGTTAAACACAATAACCATGTGTATTGTGTATGTTCATGTGTGAGTATTTAAACTGACTGCATTGCTTGAACATTTTTGAATTCTCCTTGCATGTTGAACTTGTTCCATTCTTTTGGCTAATGCCACATTTCTTCATTCAATCTAATATATTTCAAATAATTCCATTCATCTCAGAACAAGTCAATTTATCTACTTTTCCTTCTACACTTCCTTTGCAATATTCTTTATAAACATGCACTTCATACTATTCCAAACATGCTGTTAGTACAGTTATAGAAAAGAATATTTGCTATGTACATTTGTTTGAAATTTACACATAAAGACATGACTGACTACCAGTACCGTCCATGTGTACAATTTTCTACATACTGCACAAAAAAACTGTTTGTCTGTAGTGTATTCTTTACAGCTACAGGTACTAAAATTTTATGATTGATTAGAATTTTTTTGCTTTGCAAACTACATAGATGCACAAAGCAAATATTTTTCTGTGACTGATTCTATTAATCTTGGGATTTTTGGGTTCTCAACTACTTTTCTATTGGGTTTTTTGGGCAACGTGAGATTCTTTGTTTTTTTGTGTATGTGTTGTCTTATGAGTTGTGTAGAACAGCAACAAGCATAAATAAAACTTTAATTTTTGAAAAGAAACTAGTCTGTTCTGGTTACACTTTAACATTGGGAGCTAGACCTGCAAGTTATGTAGGTACAACAACTCTGATTACTTGTGAGATTCTGAATTCGCACTAAATATAATAATCATGGGTGTTACCCAGTAGAGAAAAAAGTTTTATTTTTGAAATGCTGTTTGTTGTTGGCTTATGTGATGTTCTGATGTGTACAGGTGATTTGTGATGTGGTGGTGTGTTTGTTGTAATGTAATGTCACTGTGCTGTGTGCAGGTGTCTGTGTTTGTGATGTGATGTGTTTTTCGGCTGCTAATATTATGCCATTAAGGTGAAGACTTTGCCGTGCTGGAGACCGATGGATTTCTAGAACAGTCAAGTTTTTGTTCAAAATCCTGGTATTACATTTTGTAAAGTTTATTATTATTCCGGATTCACCAAAATCATGGAAATGCTACATACAGTTTGACAATATTCCATCAAAAAATCTTTACAAGAAAATGCGTCTCACAAAATTAAGATAGGTCCGAACTTTATCATTGAATCAAACATGGAAATCTCATTCGAAATCTCATGCTCTCTGGTTGCATTTGATCATTGGATTCCAAAGTTACAATCTTGAATGACATTTATACGACGTCAAAAGATCAATGCAAAATATACCTGATATCATGAATCACATTTTTATAACTATTGTTTTAAGTTGTTTATTTAACATCGGCAAATGCCATGCGTAAAAATCCTACCTCATATATGGACGTGGTACACTGGTCGACTTCTTAAGAGAAATTCATTAATACTTTACCCGTCCTTTAAACATTCAATGGGGAAAAAAGCACTTGTTTTCGAAATGGCAGTGTTATCAGCAAGTTTCCTTTTTGAAACAAATTCGTCGTTATAAAATGCATTAATCCGGTTTCGCGTGCCGTTATTTCAGTCGTCATCTCTGTCGCTTTCATCTACTGGGAATGTTTATTATACATGTGCTAACTTTGTTCTTGCTAATATATAATTGCATTTGCATTGACAGCTTGCTCGTTGCAACTTCTGTCGAAAGCTGAAAACAGCAATCGTAGTAAGACATCAGTGTGTAAATAATTCAATGTTTGTCATGAAACAGTAACAGCCAATAATGGTACAGTAATTAGCGACAGAATATGTTCACCTTACAAAGATTTAGGAACAACATTGAATTATAAACAACACTATAACAAAATCTAATCTTTTGTTTTCTTGTTTCTAATAATTGTTCCTAAACCTTGAACTTCTGATAATTTTGTCATTATTTAGAAGGCACGAGCGATAATTCTGTTTTTTGCATGTAACATGATATAGCCGTGTTGATAATCAAGATTTTAAGTGTGTGAAGACAGAATTTATCATATCTCACAAATTTCTAATTAGGATTTCACAATGATACAACAAGAATGCTCCTTTTTCTATAAAAATACGCCATAAAAGTAGGTTCTTTAATAAGGACATTTTACCTATTGAATAAAGAAGTAATAAGATATTGGACTCATTATTCGTTCTATACAAACCTTCAAAGGAAAATCATATATGGTTTTGTTTTGAGCCGTATACGAGTTCATATAAAGAAAAAGTCTGATAATTACGTTTTATTGGTGAATATATTCTGTTCTGGTTGGTCAAAATGTTTTGTGATATCTCTCAGAAATAAGCCACGTAGGTACGTGTTTGTTTTATCAAAATTATCACCAACAGTTATTTGGAGTAATATGGTATTTGGAGCTATTTCTACCTGTTATGTTTTATATTTTCACATGGGACTAAAACAGATGAGAAAACAAAGCATATTGACCATGTGAAACCAAATTACTATTACTACCATTACGGTTGTTCCTGTTATCATTCGCTTATTGTGTTTTTACTTCTATTTGGTTCCAGATATGGACGCGTGGATGTCCCCCGTGAAATAATTTCTTTGATCACAGTGACAACTCTGGTGGCTCCCACCAAGTCATTGTTATCGCTAGGCAAAAAATCTCGCAGAGAGTAACAGTAAGATTTTCTCAAAAAAACGTACACGTTTTTTGTACAAGAAAATTGGGAGGCAACATGAGCCCAAGGCGGGGTGATTGGGGTTGGGTCTTGGTAGGGAGGGATAACAACGAGCGTTTAATAGCATTTCTTTTCAACAGGGACTTTGGGATGGGGTTTTTCCCTTCATTTCTTTACCTTCATTCTTTATCTTCTTGGGGTTTCTTTTTCCAAAACAGATTTCCCACACTTTCTGTTTTATTTATTGTAATTGTTATTGTATGTTGTGTGTTATTTGTCCTAAGTAATCTTCAAAAAATTGGGTTTCTTGGGCTTTTAGGCAACATCTGCAAAACGAAATTTCTATTATATTTTTAGATAAATTGAAAACAATGCTACAATGCTGAAGTTCTCATATTTCATCTCATTTACTCGTCCTAATTTTCTTATATGATATTCCCTATATTATTTCCTATACAATGAAATGTTTGCGATTGGCTATCGCAGTCCCAATGTCCCAATTCTCGCATTTTTTCAATACTAGCTACATTAATAGATCCTTGTTATACAAATTCAACTCAAAAAATTTCAAAGAGATGGTATAAGAACTTCACGACTAGTAACACCTCCTGTATTGTTTAGATGTTTTTTATTTATCTAAAATATAGTAAAATTTTCCCCATCATTTTGCCAATAGACTGTACTGCCGTAAAAATGATTTATGTACAGTTTATTGCCCATGACCTTCACAGTCGTGATGAACGGATTGTCAACGCATAGTTAAAACTGTGCTCTTTTGTTATATAGGAGAAAACTGGGAGGCGTACGGAGAAGTTGATCGGTCCAAATGCAACCAGGTATACACGCAAGCTAAGCTAATTTTTGAGCTATTCCGATGGAAATCGTAGTTTTCTCACTTTTCTCATCGAAAATTACGATTTCACCAATTTTCTGGGTTAAAATGACCGTTCGAAAATGTTGGAATGTTTGTGGACTTTTGATGTGATTCACGAGAAGTGTGGTAACGTCTTATGAAAAGTTATTCGCATTGATCTGAATTTAACGATCTTTTACGTTATAGTAATTTTATTTATAAGTCTATTTTTAATATATTTTATCAGGGAGCAGGTGTGGTAAAAGTGCCTGTTTTAGAACATCCGATCATTTCTCCACTTCAAGTCAACGTGGAAGTTTGTGTTGGTAAAGGAAGCAACCATGTAACCAGTGACTCATTTCAATTTACCTATTTACCAATTGAGAAACCACCTACTAGTGGAGATGAGATACCTGCAGCTTTCGATATTTTCCCGGAAAATCTTGGTGTTGTTGATCTTATTGATGCAATGGCGCATTTCGTACGCGAACCTGTTAACCAACAACCACCATCACAACCAACTACGCAAACCATTGACGAGAAGGCTAAAGGTGAAGAAAATCTATTTTCAAAACTTGTCTCAAATTTTACAAAATATTAGCTATCATTAAATTTTATCAAACTCTTATTTGAAAAGATTCTTGGATTGTTCACAATTTTTTCATTTATATACCTATTCTGAAAGGTTTGCTCACTTTTTCAGATTGGGCAGACTTAACTTTAGTTTTAAATATCTTGCATCAGAAAGGTGACATTTCTACGGCGCAGTTGAAGGTGAGTTTCATTTCTTGAAAAAATTTCATGGAATACTACGTTGAATAGCTAGAAGTCCATGGCGTGAATAGATTCTTGGGATTTGATCGTTATTGTTGAGCTAGCTATATTACTTATAAGAAATAAGTATTAGATACACCAAGAATACACTCGATCAGTCCTAATGAAGACAATCAAAATATTTCAAGTACCACTACTGTATGGTTGTGCTTATTTCAATATACATCTAATTAATCGATGTTCTCTGATTTCATAGGAAATTCAAACTCTGGTTTCTTTGGAAGACGCTATACTACTCCAAGCGTATCGTTCAACTAGAAAGTCATTCTCGGATGTTGAATTTCTAAACGTCTTTCGTCATTATCTTTCGGGATTAACTGTTGCGCAATGAAGTTTGCAAGACGACATAATAATTTAAAGACCATATATATATATATATTCACGTGCCCAGTTCAGTTCTTACAAATTTGGTAACCAAAATCACTCAAATTATGCGTTGTTTCTCATATTGAGGGCATATTTCCATTATTTCTGCACAACTTTGACTATCATGTGAGCTTCTGATCTATGAGTACGACTATATAGCTGAATTTAGATTTATAGGAAGAAAACGTCCGGGTTTTTGGTTAGTTTTATAGTTTAGAGATTTTGTTAGTTTCATAAATTAAGAAACCCACTTGATATTTGAACTGGACATTGTGTAGATAATCCATAATTTATATATTAAAAGTTATTCTGTGTATATGTATATTGTAGTCAGATATGTACATATATACAACAGAGCTTATCTAATTTATCGCTGCAAATACAATAATTGGAAAAACATTTTTGCTATCTGATAACTGTTTCTATGGTTATTGAACAATTGTGCTTCAGCATAAAACTACAACTTCAAATCACCAGTGTTGTAAAGCTTTTTTCGAAATGTAATAAAACGTTTTTATCCCATCTATAGTTTCATTTCTTGTGTTCATGCCACCTACATACCCCATAAATTAGTGATGAGATAATGACGAGACGATGCTTAAGAAGACGTAACGAGAGATTGTGGTGTGAACAATCCATGTTTCGGCTATATTTTATTTATTCAGTACACAAGAATCTATCTTGTGTAGGCCATCTTGCAAACCCTGTTTTTTTTCAAATTTTGTTTCGTACATTACAGTGAGCATGTAATTAAATCATTTCATGTTTGTATGATATGGTTCGACCTGCCCTCCCTAAATATGGTTATTTAATCCATAAAATATGAACGTACTGTATTCAGATAACACTTCTGGTAATGTGATTCACTTTTCGCATCTTTCTCTTCCTAGCTATTAACGTGAGGCAACAAGACCACGAACCTAGCAAGAAAGCTCACTCTGAAGAGCTCTTACATTGAAGAACGTTTGTTTTAAATTTTTACAGATATTCTCTGCATTGCGATCCTGGATCATTTTCCATCACTTGCCACATCGAAACTGCTCCCTCAATTATACGTCACAATCAATTCGGCATGCACGTCTCATTTATACCATTATGATGTCATAATTGCTCTTCAAAGACAGGTCACATCATCATTGTCGACATAGTAGTTTCTTTATGGCTGAGCACAAGTTGATAGTGCTTGGTAATCAAGGTGTTGGGAAAACAGCATTAATAACACGCTTGGCTCATAATGTTTTCGAAGATACCTATACTGCGACAATAGGAATGGATTTCTTTACCAAAACGTTGAAATCAGGTATGAAATCAGTCTTATCTAGTTGATAGTTTAGATAGTCTTAGAAAAATACAATATTAAAAAAGTTAACTATTTTATAGTTCACGGCAAGAATGCGTACCCTATTGTTTGGTTATTTGGCCAATCAGATATGTTTTTACACTCGAGCGCAAATAAGACGCTTGTAAATTAACAATGGTGTTTTTGGTAAAATGAAATATGATTTGTGAAGTGAACAAACTCCGCATGTTAATGTTTGAATGAAATGTTTAAAAGACAAGCATAGCATGTTATTTTGATTCGCAGTCACTGTATTTAGTTTGTATAAGAAGTCATGTTTATAGGTTCATCAGAAGCGCCCATAAAGTGGCGTATTCTGAATAAAAAACAATTTTGTCACTCGCGTTTCATTCATTTTTTTCTTCAAATATTTCTGTATTTTCAGAAAACGGAAGAGCAGTTAAATTTCAAATGTGGGATACCGCCGGACAAGAAAGATTTCAATGTTTATTGCCATCATATCTTCGATGTTCTAATATTGCATTAGTTCTTTATGATATCAGTAATCAGAAAAGTTTTGAAGGTAGGTGCTTTATGTCGTGTATCTCGCGGTGTTGAAAACTCAGCAATGGGATTCAATTATTTAAAAACCATTGAAAAACAAAGTTCATGGAAACATCAATTCCCATGTTTTTCATTTCATTTTCACAGATGTTGGTAAATGGATAGTTAAGATACGGTCAGAAAGAGGAGAAAATATTGTGATCATCTTAGTAGGAAGTAAATTAGATAAAGAACAATTACGACAGGTGTGTACATACTTATTCTTCCGTTAAAACCTGATTATTGAAAGAGGAAACATAGCGATATACTAATAGCTATAATTGGAAAAAGGCCGGTTTCTTTTTGTTTGTCCAAACCTAAATAAACTTCAGTAATCACAGTGGTTAAAATCCTAATGATCGGTGAGATCGAACATTATTTTTTTGCGAGACGTGCAAGTGAACGATATAAAATTATACAAATAAACCTGTTTTCCAGGTTCCCGTCGAAGATGCTGAAATAAAGGCTAGTCTTATGGGAATACCTTTGATTGAAACCAGCTCAAAAACTGGTGAAAATATTCACGAATTATTTAGTATGATGATGAATGAAATTAAAGATCAAGGAAGTTATTTCCCAGTTATAGATATAATAACTAAACGACCAAAACAAGGAGTTTCACTGAGAAAAACAACATCATTAACAAACACAAAATGCGCATGTTGAAATATTATTAGGTAAATAATGAAATGAGAATTTTTTAAAACATTCTTTATATTTCTTCGTTGAATAGAAAATTGTTTATTAGTCAGGTATTTAAGACTGAGCTAAACATTGGCTATAATAGTAAGTTACTGTCAGTAGACAATTTCTAGTAATATGTATAAAACAAACTCGAAGAAAGTCTATAGGTGAGAAATTAATAATAATTTCGTGTGAAATCCATCAATCATCTTTTAATCAAACACAGATAAAAAAAACCCAAAATGGATAGCAATCAGGATCCAATAGACTCATATTTGACTAGAAATTACAAATTTACACATTCCAGTATTCCCAAATTATTAGGTATTATATGTTGTCAAAAGCAAGACAATGACTTGACATATTCATCCAGTTTTGTTCTGAAAAGAGAACTTTGAACAAACTCTGATAAATTACACAAGGGATTCTTCACAACATATTCCACATATATCTGCAAAAACAAAAGTTCTTCGTCTTTTTTGGCACTCAAGAACAGAGAATAAGCTGATGCATCAACTTTTCAATGAAAGAAGTATATATAGAGTTTGAGACTCAATAGTTTCATAGTTCAATAGAAAGTGCAATGGATGATGTATTATGGAAGGATAATTTAAATTTTAATTCAAAATTTAAATCATTTGAATAATCACAGTAATAAATGTCATTCCATAAAGTCTGTAAATCATTCTCAATTTATATATTTATCTATCTATAATTAATCAAAACTAAAGCATAGAGAAATACACACTAGTGTTTTCTATTATTACGTGTTGCAGTATATACCCAATGTATGGGTAGTCGATATCTGAATACCTTATTATAAATATCATGAAGTGTTTCTTGCATATCACCAACATTAAGGTCCGTATTAATAACAAATTTCAATCCAGTTGGTGTTTCATAAAAATGCAATTTATATTGATTGGTTCTGTAACTGATGAATGAACTCTTTCTAAAATTTATACAAAATATTGTTGCATTTACAACAATTTATGGGAAGAAATGTTGTTGATAGTATACTTTAAAAGACAATATATGAGTCCATCAGATGTTTAAGATTCATTTGGTTTATCTTGAATATCCAGAGAGTTACAGGCTCTTCGAAAACACTGTGGTGTTTTCATAACCATGACTTAGTGGTTGTACAACTTACCCGTCAATTGGAGACATTCTACTGACAAATGATTTGATTGAAAACAGCATTCCATAAACTAATTTGTATTCCTAAACACACATGGTGACCATTGGTTACATTAATATCTAACCAATGTGAAGCAATCAGATGATTTTTGAAGTGAAACACAAAAGGAATATATGTCACCATTATGAGTATTTTATCTCTTGAATATTGGGAATATCAGCAGGGAATTTTGGACATTGACCAACATAGCTGACTCTGTGTATGGTCAATATTATGGGGTGGCATCAGTACAATGACCACAAGATATCATTTGTGATTTAACAAGATTATCCAACTTCTATGTGATGTCGAAATCAGGCTTAACATTTCCTGGTGTAATGAGAACTATTAGAAGGGTAATCATGGTCATTCTAATTAGGATAAAATGTTGAATCAAGCAATCATATTGGAGAAATGTTTTTTGAAATCCTTGAATTAAATTCTACGATACTCTGTTCTGTTATTTCAAAAAATAGAAATCTTAAATTATTGTAATTGAATAATACCTCATGTTTTGGCATATTCGAATCTTTTCTTCTATTCCATTCATAATAAAAAATACATGTACCTTCACGGTTAAATAAATAAAAATTATAAACTGTCATGTTACGATTTTAAAATGGACATTGATGAATTCTCAATTTTTGGGGAAAAAAGAAAAAGAAAATTCAAATCCATTCTCGAAATACCATCGTCTAAAAAGACAATATTTGAAAATAATCCAACACGTCGTTTGAATTGACAAATTGTGCAAAAATAAGTGATATAAAAATGTTCAGCTTGTAACAACTTTTGCAATAGTTTATCTAGGATCTGTACAAGGTTGTTTGAACGAATATTGAACGAATATTGATAATCAATGTTATCTTTGTTGTTTCTGGACAATGATTCTTGCAAAAAAATCGATATTTTCCGACAACTTTCGACATCATTACAAACCATGAGTTTTAGTTTTCAATTGTCGACCATTGTGTTCAAAATCAAATACTAATATTGGTCAAAATTGTTGGTGGTGAAACTACCAGTACCATAGAAGTGGTAGCTATGAAACCAACAAATGTTCTTGCTCAAGATGAAATGTATCCAGAAGGAGTAGATGGTGGATTGATGGATATGGATGAGGTATAATATTAGTAGATCAGATGGTCGTATAATATTAGTAGATGGTGATATAATGTCAGTAGATGGTGGTATAATATTAGTAGATGGTCGTATAATGTCAGTAGATGGTGGTATAATATTAGTAGATGGTCGTATAAT
>FXAL01021422.1:0-10264 GCA_900177555.1 Renilla reniformis
GCTGTCACGTGTAAAAATTTATTCAAAGACCATCCTCATTTCAAAAGCGGTAAGATTCGGTTTACGTCATGGGATATGATCAACTCGCTGTTAACACTGTATAATTGGCGAAAATGTTATATTTGCGCGACGGTGTTTCAAATTAGAACAAAATAACTTCGCCATCCCAGACCTCTCTCTTGTTGCCACTGTCTCTATTACTTTGTGCGGGGGCACGCCCACCTGTAGCCGAGTGTCCTGTTCATGATACGCGTTGAAGATACGCATGGCAAGTAGGGATGTCCCGATTGTGCTCAGCAATTTTTGATAGATTGTACAGTTGTCTGGCGCCGTTTATAGTTTTTACAAATTTCTACAAGTGAAATCGAGCCATTTCTCTGTAACTCCAGCTTCATTTCTTGCTATATATATTCTGTGCAAAGTTTTTCAAGCAACTCTTGAAAATTTTACGAGCACAATCGGGACATGCCTAATGGCAAGGAATTCAGGATTACACTTCCACAGAATGCTGTGAAACGGACTCATATTCAAATAGAGTACATTATTTTTAACATTATTCCAACATAATGTAATTATGGGAAAACTAGTCGTGGGAGTCATAAGTATGCCACCTTAACTTGAAATCTAGGTAGCATTGGCATTCGACAACCACCATAAAAAGATATATAAATTGAGAAGAAAATTTTTGCTCAATCAATAGCAAAAGACGTTCTTTTTGATATCTCTCAAGAATGCTGAAATATTTTAATAATACCCAGTTGTTATTCTGTTTGGATGAAGATGAACATATTTATTGAAATGTTTGTTCCAAATAGGAAATTACTGGTTAGATCCAAATGAAGGTGCTCAAGAAGATGCCGTATTGGTTTTTTGTGATTCACACGAAAAACAATCTTGTATATTTCCTTTATCTCCCAAGGTGAATATCCCAGCTAATACATGTACGATAACCTCTGTGTCCGTTCTTATTTTTTATTAGTTTAACAATAATTTATTCCCATCGAATGATTTGTCGAAACGATTTTTTCGTTTATAAAATAGTAATTCAATATGGTACATATTTTACATTCGCTTTCATCATTCACTATTCTTTATTTAATCATATCTAAAAATACCATTGTGTAAGAAATGGTTTCGGAATATCCATACTTTTTAGACTGAAATGAAACAATGGTTCAAGGGAGGCGATCGGTACTTGTGGTTTAAAGAAAATATCAATGAAAATTTCAAAGTAATTTTTTGAATCATATACATAGAAGAAATTTCTACAATACGCGCATTGCCTCAATGGAGAAACAGTGTTCAAGACAGCGGCGCTATCTCTGCAATGGACTTTCCTATGTAAAGACATATGTAAACACTCTTTGTAGCTCACATGTCTATTTTAAACTCTGTATTCTCTCTTTTCAGTTCCGTTACAATATGGAATCGGGTCAACTGACATTTCTTCAGTTATTAAGCGACAATGTTACTCAAAACTTAACATATTATTGCATTAAATCGGTTGCTTGGAACGACAGAAATAATGAAAGTTCGAAGTCACTCAAAGTTCTGGGAGATAACGAGCGTGAATACGAAGCAAACACTGCCCGAAAACATCGACCAATATTATTATCAGACGGCTGCAAGGTAGTTATATTTTATATAATTCCCTCTAATTTATACACAGCGCTCGGTCAGTAAGCTAATATCATGGGAAAACTGCTCAATTGATATAGTCTATGAAGTGTTACTGTTTATATGGTAATGTGCTAAGTTCTCACACCAATCTGAAGCACGGACTTACAGTAATTTGAAAAGCGGTTCTTAAGATTCAACGATGATTTACGAGTTGAAGACAAAAATATGGACCTCGATATAGATCTTTATGTTCAGGTTATACACTAATACAACGGCGAGAGCTTTTCATAAATTTATTCATTTTGCTGGACTTAATATTTTTAACAAGATTACGATTCCCAATTTTGCCAAACGTTTCCGTGATTCAAAGCAACGAGTAGCTCAAATAACTATGATTAATTATTTTGATCATTAAACCACCTATTCTTCGATGCAGGGATGAATGAATGGATGTCCCGATTGTGCTCGTAAAATTTTCGAGAGTTTCTTGAAAAACATTGTACAGATTATATATGGCGGAAAATGAACCTGGAGTTTCAGAGACCTGGCTCAAATTTACTAGAAGAAATTTGTCAAAAACTATAACGGCTCTAGACAACTGAACAATCTATCGAAAATTGCTGAGTACAATCGGGACACCCCTAAAGGAATACAGGACAGGGATGTACAAGTCCAAGACCATCTCGGGGTTGCTTTCTTGCAAGCTAACATATTATTTCTTGAAGTTTAAGGATGACCAAGAAAGAAAAACCATCATCAAAATTACAACGCAAAATACTGCTCGTTTACCTATACGTGACGTTGCTGTTTACGATGGTGGCGATGAGGGAGAAATATTTGCACTAGAATTAGGACCTGTATGTTTTGGTTAAAATATTATTCTTCCATCCTTCCAAAAAAATTGAGGATCAGATATTTACCTATAATGTAATGTATATTGTTAAATTTTCTCCAAATAGTTTATACAATAGAAGAGTATAATTCACCTACATACCTGCTTCCACACGACTGGAAGACACGCATATTCAAATAACAGATTGTGGCTGTAGATTCTCTGCAATGAAACCGTGACTCTTTGCTGAATTTTTAAAAAAATACACAGAAAAAAATCTTGTGGCGCTATGAGTTTTCTCAGTTGAGTCAGAATCTTTTTCGTTGATATATTTGTAATATGGTTTCTTTTAGATCTAGTTTCATGACATTGATTTTTGACGATCCAGGAAGTACAAACGTACTTCTTTAACCATACTTTGACTTTTTTTTTTATTGATTATTTAGGTTATTTGGAGATGATTCGCAGTATATTTAGTTACTAAAAATGTCAGACGTCTTCATAGGTTTATAGTTGACATAATTACTTATTCATGAGGTGAAAATTTATTTTTGTTGACTCGACAATATCCTGTTTCAATTTATGAAAAATGATAGAACTCCCATATGTTTCCCCTGCACTTTAAAATATCATATCCGTCTTCAATATCACTTTTTACATTTCTCAACTATTCGAGTATAAATAGTCTGCGAACCCATTGCAAATGTTCATGTGTAATGTGCCTTGAGTGACCTGTTTAGTTTATCCTTATTCAACTTTCACAAAGTTTTCAATTCGCTGCAGGGAGAGGAAAGAAGCTGGCATTACCACGCCAGGGTTAATTACTTATATACACTGTCGACAGAAAAGACTGACGTGAGAATTTGTTTAGGCAAATCTGTTCTAAATTATAAAACCAATATCACAAATAGACATCGTTGACTTCCCCTCTATAATTTGTTATCCCAGCAATTGCTGCAATTTCACGACGGAAAAAATTGATAAAAAAAAATCTGGAAAAAAATCTGGCGATTAGGAAGCCAGTTGTTTCCTGATTCATTTCATTTCTAGAGCGAACATGTAACATATCGTAAATTAAAACTGAGATAATTATACCTCTCCAGTCAACAAAACACGACCCGTTGTTTTTTGAAATCGCGACATAATCTGGGAAATGATCGAGAGATGGAATTGTTGCCAAAATAATAATGATATGAAAAACACAGTAGTTTTATATGCCCATATTCACTGTATAGTATCTATGAATAATGCACAGTGACAGTATTATTGTACAGGTGAATAAAATACTATATAGAATGTATAGCAATAGTGGACACAGTCTAAATTGCGTAGCTTTTACACTGACTTTGGTATAGATCCGTTTACGTATGATATGATCATTTAAGAATTCTCAGCTTCCCAAGATACTGTGTAGATTATGGTTACTTATAGGTTCTGTTCAATGATAACATGGTTATTGGGATAGTAATTGATAACATTGAGAATAAATTACTATGAAAACGCTATTCCACAGTTCAGACAGACTGCGCCTGAAATATATATCCATATAAACCGCGATAATACATTGATCATACCATATTTGTATTTTATGTAGTATAGTTGTATTTATGATTGAAATAAATTATTCGACGAATATCTCAAACTTTCATACAGTTGCAGTGATATATAACTATTTTGACTCTAATATGTACATTGTTTTAAGTTCCTGAAAGACATGTTTCAGAGATTTTCATGAAATTCTAGTATTCGCTTGAAAGTTTCCCTCGAGGTTGTGTTATCGTCTGTAGATGTTGTAACATAACTTCGTGAAGATATCCAATAGCGGATTTTCCAATAACTTAAGGTTCATCATTCATCGAGCGATCGGGCTGCCGTTATTTCCTTCTTCGAGCAACAGAAGTGTTGTGCCGGTATATAGTTGATAAACATTGCTTTGATAAACAATGTGGTTTTCTTTAACCCAAGTATTGTTAGCAAGGCTGACAAGCACATTGTTCTGCCTCTTCTATATCGTGATACTTATGAGTTAAGCTCTGTCCTGGGAACTGACAGTTCAGGCGAAGCCTTACAGGTTTTGATGTCACAACCTTGCAACAGCGACAAGTGCTCACCATAATTTGTGCACTGTTTGGTGTTGTGGAAGATTGACATGTTCCTCTGCAGCCTTTCACAGTCGCCGTAAAGGGTTGACAATGTGGTATTGCAACAGTTATTGATTCATCTCTTGGTGCACACGCAGTTTGACTAACGGCTAGACTTCTTCGTTTGATAGTTCTTGCATGACTGACAACGTTGATAATAAATAGACAAAACATATAGCATATTATCCTCTTGAAAGAATCCATCCGATTCATAAATGATCTATAGCAAAGAAAATTGTTTGAAATTATAAACTGGAACAATGAAATATGCTACCATGTATTAGCCAACCACTTTAAGGGAGTTATATAACTTGTGAAGAAAGTTGGAATCAATATAATTTCCAAGTGATTGACCAACGCCGATAGCGTCTTTTTGGAACATAAGGGCTTGTATATTAGTTCACGAAAAACTAGAAGCTGTTATCGAAGGTTTAAAATAAATATATGGATCATTAGTATGTAGATTAGTCAATATCAAAATACTGGCTTTCAACTTGTTACTTCCTCAATAAACAATTAGCTACCTAACAACAAAATATATGGAAAAAAAGTTATTTAAACAACAATGGTAGAAGCGTGGATTTGAAAAAAAAACTTGAAACTCGTCCAAAAATACTTTTCCGTATTCATCTGTGATGATTATTAGGAGAACGTAACTTTCTGAGCAAGAAAATACATGATGTGCGCATGCGTGAATGGAACGCAGTCTATGGTGGCATGATTCCTCCTAAAACCAGTCAATACTTTATAATACAGTGAATATTTGCATTTTGATGTGCTTGATGGTTTAAGAAATAAACACTCGCCACTGTTACGTGGGTCTTTTTAGTGTAGCTATATAGATATATTGTGCCTTGAATTTGTCGATAATGTCGTTTCGTAAAAGTAAAAAGTCGTACTTTTTCATTTTCTGACTCAGAATAAATGGCGTAGATTTCTTTGATTTCACGAAAGTAGAAAGTACTTCATGTTGTATTAAAATCGATTTTCATATTCTTCGTCATTCTTTCAACTCAATATATGTAAATCATTTAATATTCACAGACTTGCCACACTTGAGCGCCATAAACCACAATGAACAGTTATGGACGAATAGCTATACAGATATATCTGCATGAGCTCTAGTAAGACGAAATTTTCATTTTCGAGCACGTGTTTCCTTGATCATCCAATTAATATCTTTCTTTAGTATTTTTCCGCCGAGGTGATCTTTTCATAGGTTGCAAATGTTAAACTTAATGAAATATGCAGAACTGAAATTATCTATCCATTGACTCCAAATAAATATTCATATATTGCACATACTCATCAACTTTTCATTATATTACGATCAGTACTCGAGAATCTATTTTTGACAATAAATATGGTTAAACCCATGATGTTTCATATAAATATTATAACTTTGCCTTTTTGCTATTTTCAACAGCTCTCGTTCATGAATGCAAACAAGTGTCCCGTATGTAGAGGGTTCCAACTGTGTGCACTATGGCACATTATTATAAATGTTTAAATTTATTCTATGTTCTACTTTGATAATTAAAAAAAATGGTATTGCTAAATTATATTTAAAATGAAATCACAGATGAAATCTATATTTTTCAAGTTTCATTGGTTACATTTTCAAATTCAGCAATGCGAAGTCTAGCCTAATGCTCCAAACTTATTTAGGGAAATACTAAGATTTAATTCTTCCATAATTGTACCAAAACGTGTGTCACGACATGCATAGAAATACACTAAAGTTAACAGATTATCGGCAACAAATAAAAAAGGTTAATATATGATGTGGAATCGGAGGTCTCACTCAATTTTGTTTGTACTTGTATTCGTCTCGATGTGTTAGGATTTGGATTATTCAAGACAACGGTCGTGCTATTCCCAATTTCCAAAATCATCTCAGTGAAAATATTCAATATTGTGCGAGTATTATTTACAGTCGTAATCATTTCCGACAATATTACCTTATATGTGGAAAATAATCACAGCAGAATAATCAATGACTGGACAAGCCTATAGAAACTGTTTCTCGAAATATAAATATTCAGGACGGTATATACTAACACATGATTAAAACTCAGCAGCTTATTATTAAACCCGAAATTGGCCGTTTGTTATCAAATAGAATATATACTATAGGTACGTTAAATTGTTGTTAAAAAGTTTGAAATGTTTTCGAAATAAAATTGATTCCTTTCACCTGTTTCATAAAACTAAAAATATAACTAACTGAAATCAAAGAAGTGAAATTAAAAACTAACATCAACCTCATCACAGACCAGTAATTTGAAGGGAATGTTGTGGTCACCCCTCCCCCCGTGGTATTCAGTTCGATCAGTCTGCCATTAGCAGTTAACGAATTTCAATGCAAGTGCCTCAAACTTGATTATCTTCACAAAGTTTCCTACTACTTGTTCTACTCAAATGAACGTTGAAATGGCTCACTGAGAAAAACTTTAATTAAGACACAACCCCGACTACCACCAACGTTAATAGAAATGTTAGTACATTTCTTGGAATGTAGCAGTCACCATCCCAAACTAACCCAACCCAACAAATGTCTGTGACATTTAATTGATCAAGTATGTCATTGTCAGTTAACGGAATTTGCTTCGAGTGTTTCAATCAGCGTAATGTCAAAATGCAATAACGAATTTGTCAAATTAAAATATCCAATAGCTACTCGATTTGATCTATCAAATGTGACATTGATCTAATTTGAAACTAATTACTTTCATGCGACATTGATATTTGAAATTAATAACTTTAATTTTCCGAGTTATGTTTTATTTTCTCTTTTTTTTAGACAATAAGATGCGAGATAAGGTGGGTTTTGATTGATAGCAAAAAACCAACATACATGTGAATTACCATAAGACAAATGAAACTGGATACGTGGATACGAATGAAACTTGTTGAAGATTTCTCTAGATTTAACAACTTTATGAAATCTTACATAAAATATTCAGGTATAATTCAGTTCCATAGCTTCGCGTTGGCTCAAGTCCCTTTTACCCTTTGGCAATTTCAATGAAAACACAATATAAGCTTATCTGACCATAGTCATGTACTGATGCTAGTCAAGTGCATAGAGTATTTTTGAAATTTCTGAATTCTGTAGTAGGACGGTATATGTGAATAATGAATGTTTTCAGCTGAATATTTTAGGAAAACTTGAAAAATATTCAGATCGTTATAAGACAAGTGTGACGTTACAAGATGATGGCTGTTTGATTCCTGAAAAGGTGCCGCCTGTGAAAAGTGCCGTTTATAACGATTAAAAAATCACTTGGCAAAATCACATTTCCGCCTCAAAAATGTCTGGTGGTTTTCTTGATTGAAAACAGATGTTCGTAATTTACATGGTTAACCAGCGTAGCGTAGGATAATTTATTTTGAAATATTGAGATGACCACATACGTTAGGAATCAGAAACGTGTTCTGACGCATAAAGACGTGCTGACGTGTTACCTGCAGGGTTTTATTGTTTGTTTGTTTTTTATCAATACATTAGTAACAATTCAGTCTTTGCTTCTCTGCTGATAGCGAAAGTAGATAACATGTACTATCAATATATCGCAGAATGTATTCTAAATTTATAGCTACATTTCTCCTCTTTGAGAAGCTGAAACTAGCGACAGAGCCAAGCCGTGGCGTGTCATGATCATGGATAAAACAAACCAATATCAGGAATTTGTTTTTGAGTGTTTTAATTGTTTCCGAATGATTTGTTTTTGATGACTGCATCTGGAACCTTGTCAACACGGAAATTGGAATTGGTATGTGTTTGTTTTCAAATAACAGGTATGGCGTCAGAATGAATTGAAACAAGTTTTAAATTAATACAGAAATAACATAAATTGAAATAGAGGTTATTAAAAAAAATTTAACTTTTGTAGTTATATATATATAAAATATAATCATTAACATTTAAGAATTCTAATCGAAACAGAATGTCAATAATACTATGAGTTATGATCTAATAATAGATGACTTTCGCAGAGACTTCACAGCCTGCCCCCTGTGTGAAGAATAGATTGGGTCCAGTGAAACAACAGAATAAACGACGGATACTATTATCCTGACTATTGTGAAACATCGTTCACGTTTAACTTCTCTAAATAAATGTTCGGTAAAATATTCAGCAAAATGCATATGTTTAACACATTTAAAAAATATTCACAGATTCTATTTTGCATCAAACGGCAATAATAAATATAATAAGAATCGTTCATCTCGTCATGAAACTCACCTTTTTGGAATTCTGGAGACTCGCGTGGATTTGATAATTCTGGCACAGTATAGCTAACGTTCGAATGCAGGTTGAACGGTGATCATGTGGCACTTTATAGGTACTTGCTGAGTGGGTGGTTGACATATTATCTTCCGCCAACGCCCATGCATGTCGTAATAAGGATACGATTAAATAACGATATCATCACAACTTCGCCTGGATAATGGTGCAATTTTTATCGCTACGAAATAACCACTGGCGTCTGAGAAAATCGACCGCAGTTGTTCGAATCATATAACAGGAACGTGTCGAAATTGAAATAATAGGAGGGACGAGCTAAGGAATAAACAGTTAATATCCTGTTTATTTTCAAGCGGTGGCGCCAATTCAAATTTTCCGTTGTCAGTTTAAACGTGCGTACACGCGTAATGCCAGAGCACGCTCGTCAAAGTTGGCTATACCTGGAATTTTCCAGAATCTCGAAAGTAAAAAACTACTCAGATTCACCGCAACTATTATTATGCCATTATGAGCATTACTGAGAGTTTTTGTTTCCATTGTTTGTCGTTACAAACATGACGTGTTACGGAATTAGAGCGACTGTTATGTTTAATTTACTTAAGTTTAGCCTCCGTTTCACCACAGTTTCACAGATAGGAGATCAGTCGAGCTTCAATTCATATCCAGGAAGCAGTTCAACCATATAATTACTATCATATCAACACCCACAATCATTCACAATAATTATATTTTATAAAAATGCAATAAACTAGAGATATGCAGAAGATAAACATGAATCACTTTACTTGATTTAACCCATTGAAAATATTTAATCTTGAAATTCATCTGCCAAATTAAAAAAAACCACACGACCTTTTCGTCATAGAAGGAAGTTTTCACTGAGAGACTGCGGTCTGTCTATTTTTCCTGGTATTTTCGATTGAAATGATCTTCCTAAGTGGATAATGTTGAGAGGAACCTCCAAAGATTTGCTCAATATTCATATCAGACCAGTAGATACTGATTATAGAGGCAAGACAGTGAAAACACACAACAAATTTAATTTCATTTTATCAATTTTTGATAGTGAAGCATACAACTAGAATGAAAAAAGTAAAATATCTTTCTCTCGATTCCATTTTAGTTATTCACTTTCGTTTCTTCGAACAATTTGCACAGATAAAACAATAATCAACTCAATTGAATGCGCTGGAACCCTATATAGCTATACACGGAAACGTTCTACAAACTACAATTTCATCAAAGTTTAATCAAACGCGATTTATCTTATACATGTACCAGTTTTGTTCAAGAAGGGAAAGTACTCGTTGAGAAAGGAAGGAATTGTGGTTAACAATTACGTTACCACACAAGCTTGCCAAACGGTTGATTATTTTACGAAATTACAATTTAATAGACTACTT
The DNA here is from genome assembly GCA_900177555.1 of Renilla reniformis. NCBI lineage: Eukaryota > Metazoa > Cnidaria > Anthozoa > Scleralcyonacea > Renillidae > Renilla > Renilla reniformis. Next base: position 10,249 of record FXAL01021422.1, read on the forward strand.
TACGAGCGCTCAGTCT
>FXAL01021749.1:0-17024 GCA_900177555.1 Renilla reniformis
CTGTTGAGGTGACCATTTTGAGTTGACATAACAACTTACAAACATATATATATTATATTTAACAGCACTACTTCTAAATATGTTCACCCTGTAACCACAACAACCCATTGATGTACCAATATGTTGCTAGGAAAGTACTGTCAACTCACCATACAAATCGGTATTATTTAGACATGGCCAAAAAGTGAAACACATTCATCAATTTTTTAAAACCTTAACGTAAGGGCAATTTACTATGGTGTCTGTATTTTATACATCAAGATTGTAGAAGCCTGTTTCTTTTAGGCCGTCTCGGTGTTTAAGTAGACTTCAGGGCCAAATAGAACAAGATTTCCAAGTGGTATATATAAAAAAATATAAAAATTCTCAGAAACAACACTCGACCATGATTTTTGAATATTTATACATCTAGATTGAACAAATGGACAAAAACAATAAAAATTTATTCAGGGGTAATTTTTAAGTGATATTTCCCATAGCTTTGAACAATGTTATATGCATACATATTAAATATTATGAATTAGGCACACAAACTACAAAAGCAAGATATAGGGAGACAAGTAAACCTTTATCTTTCCAGGTGAAAATAGGCTAAAATAATCCCTAGGTTTTAAAAAAATGGATTAAACTAAAAGGTAATTTACTTCAGGAACAACATGTCTACAAGAGTGCTTTATTAGCTGCTTTGAATCCTTTGTGTACACAATTAGATAATGCAGCATCACGTAACAACCATAACAATGAGAACAATATAAAAGATTTGAGGTTAGGATTAAGAAGAGGTCACAAGTATAACACATGTTGCTTTATTATTTATTCAACTTTCATTTTCAAAGTATATCTCCAACTTCCAAAGAATGTATGTTATATGATAAAGATCCAATGTCACCTTCAAGCATATTTTCCATTGATTCTGAAAACTTATGTGAGCTTGTTCGTCAAGCTTTTGGTTTAACACAACGAAGACATGGTATTTACATCGATGAAGTAGAAAAACAATGTGTACATGATCCAGCTATGGTAATGAAGAACAGACTGAAATGAAGCTGACACAACTGTGTACATACTTAGTGGTGATTTCATAACCTATTTGTAGGTTAGGGAACTGTATGATTATTTGGCTGTATTAAAAGACGGTTGTCATCCTCGTTTTCAACCGAATGCATTCCTAAAACGCGAATGCTACGAAGAATGGTTGAAAACGGAAGTGAAACAGGTGGAAAAATTAATAAAAACTCAAGAACAACTTATCAATGACTATGATTGTATTGTTGTGCAACCACAAGCAACGCCACTCAACTTCAAAGATAAACATGTGTGGTATAAAAACCTTCTGGTAAAACTTTATAGGTACGTGGTGCAATTAGATCTCCATTGTTTCAATTAGAATCCTTCTTAGAATATCATATTTTCTATGAATGTTCTTTGAGAATTCCAAACGGAATTATGAACTCGCTAATTATAAGTCTATTGAGTAATAAACCGTCATTAGTAGTAACCCTCGTCTACCCGAACCATCCCATCCGTTCCATCAGTAATGTCGTCATTGATGGATATAGAAATAACGTAATATTCTATTTTTAGACTGGAAAGTGTCAATTCCCGTTTGAATGTTGTCACAAATGAGCCGATACCTACGTCACCCTTATCGGCGGAGTCTTCGAGATTATTGAATGAATTTGGTGAAAGATACAGAATTGGTGAATTATATCGGAGAATTTCATTATTAGAATATTTAGCGAGGTAATTATGACTTCAGATACACTTCTCGTGCCAATAGTACAAAAAAGAAGTCTTTTCCCTTTCAAGGAATTTTGAAACGAAACAATGGTACTGTAATTACGTCATATCCGTCATAAAATCAATAACAAGCAATGTTGACACAAAATTGGGAGAATTCATTCTTGAGGAAGAGGTGGAGAGCCAATTAAAGTTCTAATTTAAAAGTTTTAAATAAAATAATATTTCAATTATTTTTATAACAGGTACGAATGTTCCAGAATACAATAGTTGTTCTAAGAAATCAATTAGAACATACGTTAACCAGAATAAACCGAATGTTTCCAAGAAATGCACCAGAAGGAGGCTTACAAAGTGTTCTAAATTTATTCACTTTGCTTTATGACCTCAATAAGAACGAAATATTAAGAGAAAAAAGAATGTATTTTGAAAATGGAACTCTTCATTTTTACCTTAAGAAATATGTGAAGGTTCGATTTTGAATTATTTGTATAAAAAGCATTGTTTTATTAAATTACATGTTTTACCCGCAGGAAGAAATGTGCACAAATTACGAAAGTCAAAAAATGAAAATAGCGTCTCAAATTAACTTGTTACCATTCTCCCAAAAAACCACACCAAGAATGATCAATTTAATTATTCTGGGAATAATCGAAATGGTTAAAAACTATAGAATGTTTTACAAAAATGAGTTCAAAAGGTACAAACATTTAACCAATATTTATCTCATTTTGCTGAGTAGTATAGCAGGTGTTGCTTGACCCTTTTTTATAAGGTGTGATATGTGGGAACTAAGTTGCGCTAATGAAAATAAAGTGATACGTGATCGACAATGAAGGGGGCAAGAGCGTATTGGTTCATGATAAATTTTAATATCTGAATTAGTTCCGTGATGAAATTATTCTCGTAATTGTCTTCCGAACGAGGGGTCGAATGGCACCTTCTATACTACTACTACTGCGCGTATCTTGCCTAATCTGAGATGAAATTTTGTATTTTTAGGTATTTTGATATCGTTCAAACAGCTGTTGACGTATTTTATAATTTGTTAATGCAAGATGTCCAAGATTTATGCAACAGTGAACAACATTTCACTGACATTGATTATCACATGATCGCTTTAGCGTACAAATTAACATCTCTTGATAAAGAATATGTCTGGGAAAAGAATTTAACTATCGAGTGAGTGGAAATACACAGTCATGTGTATTAAGACAACTCATGAAATCAGGAATGCCTGGTTATCAACATAATATGTTTTCTTGGTGATGAGGTCGGATGTGCAACACACAATTTTCAAATCATTTTTCTTTTCAGTAAACAAACATGGCGAGAACCTTTTTTGAAACGTTCTTTGACTTGGATTGATTCACTACGAAATAACATTCGAAGTCTGGTTCTAGAAACATTACAACATGATAATTGGCTTGGTTTGTTATTGGATATAGAACATCACATAGAATTAACAAAGTCTTGGCGAAGAAAACAAACTACGCCAAAAGCTATTGATAACGACAATCTGTCAAGTGCACAAAATAGTAAAATATCAAAAATCACTCCTTCTGCAACCTCGGCTTTCGTACAGGTGAGCTCCATTAACTTGGTTCCTTTGCATTTGCCACAACACACATATAATACTGTTATAGCTGTGCGCGAAGTTCGCCGACAATGTGCGATAAGAAGTGATGCAACACATGAGAAAAATTCGGGATGACGAGTTTCTGTTGATATCATTAAAAGGTTAATTAATTACAAGTTTACTATTGTAGGTCAACAGTCGAAGTACCATCATTTCACCACGATCAATCACAGACAAAGGTGACCACAGTATTAGCACTGGTATCTCACATGACGTCATATCCGGTAATAGTACTCCACAATGGTTACCACGTCATTTACAACGAACAAGCCACACTAGTCTACCAGAACGTTGCCAAAGTGTCGCCAGTAGTGCTAGTTCCCATTCCTCTGTCTATGACGACGCGCTGAGCACATTAGAACAAGATACTGATAATCAATATAACGGCGATTATATCGATGACTGTGATGTAGATACCAATGATCATTGCCAATATGTACCATTATCAAGTTCTTTCGTTGATCTACTATGCATAATCAACCGTACAGTTGCCACGGTAACGCATATATCACATGTACTGTGTCCTAAAGCAACAAGGAGGATTGACGACTCGTTACGATTAACGCCCGATGGTGAATGGGAGGTCGAAGAGATGCTGGCAAACGGAAGGAGCAGATTGTTGAATGAACTAGTGATTGTGAGTAATGCGCATGTCCCATAATTAACGCGCACTCAACGGCGGTTATATGAATTTGATTTTCAGATGGTCGATTTTGCAGTCTCATTTTACGGTTATTACGTTATGTTAACTGAAAGTTATGGTATTCATGAAGACACCTTATCATCAATCATTGGTCAAAGTTGCCATGAGAAGTTCTGTGACGTATCGCAGTTTTTAAATGATAATGACGTCATCGGAAGTGATCAACAAAATGCTAATATAAGTATGCTCCATGTTCACTTTATTATTTCATAATGTTATATTTAGTAAGTTTCATTTTGTAGATCTTCTTACTTCATTGAAAGCTGGCATTGAAAGGACTGCGCTGAGTGTCGAGAGCGTGACGTCACAGGTGAGGTGCTAATGTTCATGTCTACTGATAGGTTCTCAATTGCCTCAAAAAGGCGGGAAAACATATCTCCGTAAAGGTAAATATCGCACTTTCTTTTCTAGATGTGTATAAGATTGAACGACATTCGAACACTGAAGCGTATTCTCAGTGTTCTAATTGAGACATGTGTCGCTACTCTGGTGGATACCACATCTGACGATGACGTCAGAGATCAAACTAGTTCATGCAGTTCTTCCCAAGATGCAACACTACTTTCAAGTTAGTCTACTATTACTAGTAATACATGTAATGGTAAAACCCATCACTCGACATGATTGTTCCACTTTTTGTAAATCTGCGCATTCATTGCTTGATGGCGCGCGGCTTTAAAAATGAAACAATTTCCTTTACAGCCTCAACTCCTCAGCTGGAAATACAAGAAGCTTTGAAAAACGAATCAAATATTTTAACCATGAGAGATTTACAGGAACTCGAAGAAGGATTAGCAAAAATTATTGCTTACAAGGTACAAATCATGAAATAGCTAAATCCAATTTTATATAACGTTGTGTTGAATCTGGGTTTTTTTCAATTTTTTTTTCTTAGGCAAACATCACAATTCATAAACTACTACAACTTGTTTCAAACTTAAATTTACGTGGTTTTAGTAATCGTAAAATTCTGTATCCCGTTCTTCAAGCTACGAGACGAATCATTAAGTTATTTTCAAAATTTCTGTACCAAGATTGTTTTGCACTTGTTATCCGATATTTTTGGTTAACAATCGTAAAGGTAAAAGTTAAAAAATAATGGTTTGATTTACAGGAAATCTGTATTAACTTTCTCAGACGTTTTTATTCCTGCGAAGAAACAGGTCTGTTATTAATACTGACCAACGGTTTGTTGTTTAGAATCTTGAAACCGAAAAGGACAATCTTATATTTTTAACTGATAATCTGAGAGAAAGAGTTCATCTTTTATTAGACGGTTTGTCGGTAAGTTAGCTCAATGGAGTGCTTTTATTTTTCAAATTCATCACTGCTTTATCAGCGTATTCTACATCTAGTTTTTTATCGAGATCTTTCAAGCTCAAAATGTCTCGTTGGTTTTTATTATAAACTCAGTGGTAAGTTGTTTCTCTTGTTCATAGATACCAATCAAACATCGCCTTGTTTTTCTACGAGTCGCCATTTTGATTCAGATAATACAAACAGCATGCTACTAAGTCAAAAACGAAGCATAATTAATATGGATAGATGAATACCTAGTTGCTCTGCTTCAGGTCCACCCCCGTTTGATTACAAGTTTCTTTTTTCGATTTTGGTTTTAACGTTCAATCAATATTGGTGTACTATTAAAGTAGTAAAGTAACTAAAGTCTTATTAAATATGTCATTATATTTGCCAGGAATCGCTTGTTCAATCCCTGAATGTTTATCTTTTAACAACTACGGATTTGATTGGTGTTTTTGGTGGATTACAAACACGGGTATAATTATCAAAATTTACCTTGCACACGGATGTCACGTGATGGCACACAGTTTCGTTTTCGCGCGCTTTTTCGCTATTATTTTTGTCGGCGCTATATTATAGTATGTTATATTAATTGTGTTCCATTCTATTCCCGAAGACCTCCAGTGTTCTAGAAGGAAGAATAAATCGTCGTCATTGTTATCAACAACCGCCTTCCGATCGCTTTATAACAAGACTTCGCATTGAACTACATTCTGAGCATGCGTATTTCCATGGTGCACGGTTTGTGCAATGTGTGGCTGATAAAATCAGATCTTATGGTGATACGAGTCTTGGTATCTGTGCTATGACACAAGGCTCTGATGAACAAAGTGCTATCAACTTAGGTTCGTACTTTACAATCTTATAATTAACTCCACCACGTTCATTCTAAACGACATGGGCGTGTTCACACGAACACCTATGTTCCCATGTTTTCTTTTGACATAATAACATGGTTATATATTTACCAGGACAATATTTACTCGAGAAAGACATGATTGTTTGTATTGGTGAAACAACGTTAAAACAGAATTTAGAAAAGTATTACGAATCTGAGGAAGATTTATTAAACAACAGAATTGGAAGTGAATTGATTGCTTCTAATGTGAAGCAATACGAAGTGTTGAATAACATTCGACGAAGTGTGGCACAATCAAGTTTAGGTAACTGCTCGTTTTTGTGCGATTACAACCAGCTGCTTGCTAATAGCATGAACAATAATTGTTCTCCTTAGAATTATCTGCATTTCATGAATAAGATATTAACATTTAGAATTATAGATAATAGATAGTAAATACAAGAATTAGCATTAGAATTATAGATAGATAGTATCATTAATTATAGATATATTTTTTAGATGTATTTCAAGTTTTGAAATATCTTTTTCAAATTTCAGACACCGAAAGTAATCATGATCAAGAGATCGATATTGATGACATTGTTCAATGCCGTGATCAACCAAGTGATTTTATCAATGGGGAAAATGTCTATTACAAATTTCAAATCATGGATATGGAATCCTACGAGTCATCGTTAAATATGTATCATGAAGATAATGAAGGTAAAGAACACAAAAAACAAGATGATATTTTACATGTTTTATTCACACGAAGATTTCATGATAAAGAAGCCAAGGAGTTTTTATTTCACACGCACGATAATGAACTCCTTGACAAACTACACAAAAAAACTGCGCCGAAGAAGTCTCTGCTAACACAATGCTGCGCTGTTTTTCTCGCGTGATACACGCGTGTTCTTTTCGTGACCCCCACGAATCATCTCAATTGTTGCCACGGCACGCAAATCACACACGAGCTACGGGTGTCACAAAGCGCCGCAGAATCGAACCAAAAATGAACCAAAATTATTTTAATCGATTAATTAATATCTATATTTACATTTTAATCACAGAATGATATTTACAATCAAAGGTATTTAAAATTAGAAATTATTATTATTGAGCGTCTCAAATTAATGTTTTAGAAGTTGCGTAATAGAAATATGGCCGTTCATAGAACCGGTCAAACAGGTTATGAGGTCACCCGCTGTGCACCAGTCCACACTGGTCACGTGTGATTTGTTTTCACCAATGGAAAACACCTTGGACAATGAGTTATCAGGTTTGTTGTACTGCAAACGGAAAACGCGTTTATTGAGTAAATCTTGTACCCATGCTTACGCAAGCTTCGCACCAAAGTAAAGAGCCTGGGTACAAGATCAGTTGTGGGTATGTGGTGAGCCCACGATACATGACAATCAGCGTATATAACTTACGTTGTAAATGATACTTGACGTAGGAGCACATGTTAACAAATGTTTTGCTGTGCAGTCAAAAGTAAACAATCTTGTGAACATGATATTCTTCATTCTACCAGTTAATACACTTTCTGGTGGGCCAAACATGCCATTGTGCGTCAGTAAACTAGCGGTTCTTTTGCCGCTGTGTAGACTCCATTGAGAGAACTGAAAGTAATTTACAGTTCTATCAAGAAAACTAATATACGCTACACATCCACCCTTGTTCGCCACTCGTGTACCTTGTTATCCCGTCCCATGCTGAACACGGAGGTTTCATCAACACTGAATTGAACTGTGTTAATGTGGCCATGATGAGCAGACCAGTTCATGAGACAATCATTAGATCGTGTATCTAAAGAGAAAGCATCGCTTCATTCATGGTTTACCTCGTCAAATATGGCATACAAGTATGGAAGCATGGTTCTAGCATGGTACTATATTATCATGTTCCTAATGAAGTACCATATATGCGGATGACACCATCAGCTCCACCAGTCACCAATAAAGTACCATTATGGTTATAAGCAATACAATTTATCCTAGTTGGGTTACTTCCAAGAGGCAATGGTCGCTAGACAAGTTAGTAACGTAACACAATATATAATTATTATTGACCTATGAGGTATGATACTGGGCGTGGACAAACCACGTTGTAATCCAAATGACTACCTCAAGTTTCATAGTTTTTAAATCCCATAATAATAAAGTGCCGGGTTTTGTATTCTCGACATTTTTTTCTTGATCTGTTGTTGATAAAGCATGTTTTAAAACTGACGACATTGATGACGTGCGATGTTCTTCACTGGCCGCGCACACAAATGATGTTCCTGAGGGACTGCACGCTAGTGATTCAACCCTAGAAAAAAACAATAGTAGACAACGCTTTGTAAGTGGAAATAAGACGATGTTTCATCCTCGCGAGATTACCGTACCTTGTAAAATGCGAATCAGTTGAAACATCGCATCGCGGTGTTTTATTTTCAACGTCGTAAAGACGTATTTTACCATTATTTGTACCCAATAAAATCTGCACAAAATATTGAAATATTCTTTTCTTTAAATAAACTGATTGAAATTAGAGTTCTGGTTTTCCAAAGAAAATGTTTCAATCGTAAGACGACTTACAAATTTATCTGCTTTTTTAGTCCATTCAATGGAGAGTATGGACGATTTTGACATGACTGTAGCTATAGTGGATATATCTGGATGATGACGCCATACTCTAAACAAGGTTAGAATGTTCTAATTAGCTATATTATCACGGTATTCTATACACGTGTGCATGCATGCGCATGACATACTTAACAATGCCATCAGAGTCGACACTAGCAACTAGTTTACCACTTGCAGAAAAATCACATTGTACAATGGGCGACCTGTGTTCTATGAACGTTTCCTAAAAAGGTTGCGCAAAATTGTTCATGAAAACTCTCCGCATAAACAGGTTTTCCAAATCAAAAACAAGGCCAGACAAACCTGACTAAGCTTCAAAAACGGATTCAACATCACTGAAATGATAAACAAATTACCAATCATGTGAGAATATTATTAGCTATAGTTTGCACTTCCACCTCTAGTAACCGCATCAGAATAGTTCGTCATGTCAATCAATTCTCCTTAAAATACCATGAAATAGGTCATATAGTTATATTACATACACCACAGTAAACAAGTCGCAAGTAGTAAACTACACTTATGCGCTATTGCGCTAGTCCGGGGATCATCCTGACATACTTGTATCTGTGTTAGTTGGTTTGGTTCTTGATAAACTTCCAGATGATTTTGTTTTTTCTAACTTTGGTTTCTCTAAATAATGATCTTCCTTCATATTATCTGTTATTTCTTCTTTTGCTTCGTTTTCAGTTTGGAAAACACTTTCACTTTGCTGCTCAATTTCTCCATTATCACTTTCACCGTACATCTTTCTCGCGCTAACATTGTCCTAGAAGCGAGATGTTTGCATGTATTTTCAAACCAAGTTTGGTTTTCTTTGATCTAAATGAAGTCATTTACATCGTATTTTTCCACAGAAGAAACGTCAGTTATGTCGGAATTTTGTCTGGGTGTTTCTACTTGCTTCTCTATTTCTTCATTGCTCCGTTCACATTTAATGTCCGATGGAGTATCATAGTCTTGTATTTTGTCAACAAACTTCTCCTCAGTTTTATTATCTACGACTTTGGACTTTTCCAGCCTACGACATTGATTAAACATGCGAATTTTGCAACTGAAAACTGAAGGCGAATATATATTGCTCAAATATGAAGTGAACCTTTCTTGTAGCTCAACATCGTTTCCAGTTACTGGATTTCCTTGAAGAATAGCGATTTCTTGGTGTAGTTTTGTTATTTCTTGGTGTAAAAGATTGTTGTCTTGTCGTAATTTTTCACTCATAATTCTTTCTGAATCAAACTTCAAAAGACGAGGGAGTGCTTCGTGACCGTTAAAGAAATATCTTTTTATCATATTTTATGATTTTAGCAAAATATAAATATTTTAAAACGTCTTCACGTAATAAATAGGATACGCATACTTTGAAATATAGCATTGAGGAAGTTATGTAATGATAAGGGAAATGTTTCTTGCCATAGTTGAGAAAAATACATCTCTAACGTTGGGTTATGTTCTGGATTTTTAAGAAATGGTAAAACTAAAAAGAAAATCACAATGATTTTGGTGATGAACAGACCTATTTTTATACAAGTGAATTAGGGATATCTTTTATGGATCAGTTAATAGTTTTCTTGTATCAGGTCATATTTTATATTTAAGATAAAATATAGACTTTTACCAAACCATTCCTTCCAATCCATTTGGCTTTGAAGTTCTGATGCCATTTTCTCAAAGAAGTCTGTCACCTTATCAGGTCTTAATGTTTGTACAGCATTGACCAAATAAAAGCGATACAAACATTTCTCAAGTTTTTGGGCATTGCTTAAGTTGGCACTGTCAAGCCGTGAAAAGAATCTTCGTCGCAAATAACCCCAATACTCTCTCATGCCATGTAAATCATAATTAGTTACAAAACTAATAAGTTGTTCAACAATTTTGTTAACCTGAAATGACAACATTACATAGGAATACATTGCATCAACTAAGTACTTAATTTGACTGGTATAATCTGTAGTACTATATCTGTATAGTTGACATGACCATATCTAACTAACCTAAATATCACTAGATCTGATTGGTTGACAATTTGAGTAAATGACTGAGTATGGCTCTCACCCAGGAGGGGGCAATCTCACATTGTAGTCCACCCAGCTTTGGTTTATCAAGTATTTCAATTTTTCACATCTATAACATGTCTACAATATCAACTGATCTCAATCTATCCATAAATGGTGGAAATAATGACTTCTAGTTAATAATATCATGCACATATTTGTGGCTCAAACATACACGAAAACTTTTATCTCTGTCAGCTTTCAATTCTGCTTCAAATGTTTTCAAAGTATTTGTGAAACCTCGAAATATGAGATATTCTTTCAATATTTCTTCCAAATGCTGTACTGCTGCAGCCATTTCTGCCTATGATACATATATAAATTTCCGTTTGTATTGTGTTGAAGTTGTATGCGGAAATACAACCCTGTGATATCTATGAATATCAACTGACAGATACCTAGAATTTAGGTCAAATGATCTTAACAACGAAAAATAGCAGTTGGTTTTATAATGTGTGAAATATTTTATTTATTTTATATGTCGTTGACTTTATGTTTTAGACAATATAGTTTTTAAACTTTTTAGTTTTGTTTATCTCCGAGTTTTATCAATTTCAAGTATGATTGACTTCTAAATTCTCCATTGATTGTCGGATGTTAGATGTGTTTGTGAATTATCGCTCTGCATAAAAAATGTATTAGCAAACTTTGTTATCCTTTTCAAAATACGTTATTGAGCTATTTTTGTTTTCTTCGATGATTTATTTCAGATTCATTGAAGTTCAATCATTTTTTCAAGTTTATTTCACTTGATTCACTAGAGATACTCTCATGCTTCACTGATGAGTTTCAATGTTCTCATTAGTTCAGTATCCCACAATGCTTTGCAGACCCTCCCAACAATCGGAGTGGACTCAGAGCACATGCTCCATGCTAGGTTTTGTTGTATGAAAGAATGTCGCCCAAAGAAGCGTTTAATAGTATGGAAAACTCCCCGATTCTTATTCAAAGTAATGAATGGAATATGTGCGATGTTTTGGTGTTGAAAGTTCACCTGAAACTGCAGTGAAAGAGACGAGATTTTGCAATGAAGTAGTGTGGAGATCTAACGGCAATATGGCGGCCGTCTTCGTCATGAACATGGATAGATTGGTCTAATTCACCAAGTTCACAATATATTGTGATCAACTAATATCCGCAGGGAAGTTGTGTATTGCAACTTTAGGGCCTGACGACCCCTCGGACCCGAGTCATGCAGGGTTGAGGATGTGGTTCATGGTACAACTATCATTACCATATCGTACCATGGCCTACCACACCACAACCCATGACAGCTGCCTGATGCCAACCAAAATGTTAAGAAACATTTGAACATTACCATCAAACACAAGCAACAACAAAAACACAACAACAACAGCAGCAATATTAGCAAGCAGAATGGTCTATACCAAATTTTATTATGAACATTACATACAGAACGTTTGACTATGACAAAGAAACCAACAACTGGTCTGAACTGTGGTGCTATGGGACCATGCAGTCACATGAATCGCCATACAGATCAAAATATAAAGCACAAGACACGACATTGACCAACAAAACAACGAAGTTTGAATGGCAATTGTTTAAAATACTGATCCCTGGTAAAGAATCTTATTAAGAAGCCTTGACAATTGTGTCAATATTCCTGGAAAATGTGTTTGGTTTGGCAGGCATTCCAAGGAGTAACTCGCAAATTACCTAGATATGAAATCTTACCCAAACAACGTTAACACAATGATGATGATATGACGATGATGATGATACAATTAAACAAGATCTGATGATCTGTTTGCAATAAATTAAAAAAAAACCTACTAATGACTGACTCTAACCAAAACTTGATGACAACAGAAAAGAAAAGAAGAAGAATGAGAAAGAAGAAGGCATTTTGCCAAATTTCTGGTATATAACAACATGTACCTGAAGCATTTCATTAAAATATGACAGCTTTAATACTATGAAGCTGTTTAACACTGTTCAACTACAATAACTGTACTTCTACAAAAAAGATTTCAATATCAAAGTAATAAATCTACCATTTGTATGTTACTCTAGTCTACTATGTTTATCTTTAAAGAAATTAAAATCCTCAAAAAGTTTAATAGTCCTTATATATTACGTGTTACGCCCGGGAATGTCGCGTTGCTAATAGCTGAAAAACAGTCCTTATTTGTACTATATTTAATGTCCGAGAAGGTGAAAAAATGAGGTCATAGTTGAACTTATTCGCCGTTCCGATTGGTTCATTCTCTTGTATGGAAGTCTACGCGGATTGGTTGACGTTGCTCCGTTTCAGCGCCTGTTGTATTGTCGACCGCTGACATTTGATGATGTCATAATTGTTGACGTCATAATTAGAGTTGCGCTGTAGCGATGTGTTTAATCAAAACAAAATAAAATCATGGCGACGAATGTTTCATGAATATTAGTAGTTTTGTACTTTTTGTTGCTTTAAAATGGCACGCAATAGTGAGGATTCAACTCAATGACAAGGCTGATGAAATATTTAAGTACTTGGCCGGCGAAACGCAAGTGTATTCCTCGAAAGAAGAAAAAAAATAAAACTTTTGAGGTATCAATATTTATAACACTATACACTCAATTCACTGGTATTAATATCAATGTTCTATCTTTTACGTTCACTTTAATAATTAAACATAGATTTCTTCGTATTTCAGGCAAACTTTACTATCATATTTGATATAGTACGCTTAAAACAAAGTGAAATAAAATGCCAAAGAATGAACAGAATGTCATATGGCCGTGTAAAATTTGTACATATGATAATTTACCGTCTGCCCTGAAGTGTACTTTATGTGGCACAGTTAGGGAAGGTTGTCAATCACCTCGCGTTCCCAATGAGCCTACACACGATGATAAATACGAGGCTAGTGCCAAGAACAAACAATTAACATGTCAAGAGTCAGAAATTATTTGTCCAAGCGATAATTCTCTTGAATTACTTGAAGGGAGATGGTCATGTGAAACTTGTACATATCTAAATTGGGAAAACTCGTTGAAATGCGTAATGTGCTTAGATGATAGGCCAAATGATGCAAAATTTGTGACAGTGCAGAAATCTGACAAAGAAAATTTGAAAAACAATTTATCAATTAATAATGAACGTAATAAATCCAACGAGTGTAAAACTCGTCAAAAATGGACTTGTTCAAAATGTACTTTTGAAAATTGGGCAAAGTCAAGGAAATGTACTCTATGTTGTCATCCAAAGTCAAAAACTCAAGATGATAACTCCATTTCAAAGAAGAATTCTCAAAATGAGTTGAATTTGAAGAAAAGTGGCCGTCAGAGATCTCGAGCTAGCAAGTCAATAACTGAGATTCAACCAATCAGCAAAGAAGATGAAGAACAGTTGATTTATGGTCTAGCATCGACTACTATCACAGAAATGTCAAAGCAATATCAAATTAAGAATAACCTGAGAGATTCAGATTGGATGTTTCTGAGTGCATGTATTGGTGTTGTTGAAGGCGAAGCATCGTCTGTGACGTCTTTCTTAGCCACTGGTGGTAGTTCAACTAGACCATTGACTTCTGATGAGATATTAGTTCTTGATAGACCTGGTGTTTTTGAGATTGGTGATACATTGGTACATCTTGGTGTCAGATATCATCGTGAAGATTTGTTAGCAATCATATTACCAGCCAAGGTCTCGAGGAAAGCATTTAAACGAACCCCTTGTAATTTGTGCCCAGAACTTGCAGCTGGTGTGAGGAAACAAGCTGCTCAGGGGTTAAGACAACGCAAAGGAGATTGGCCGTGTTATTTTTTTACAGATTTAGTTACTTTCACTTTACCAGCAGGTATATTATATATTATCTCTGTTTCTTAATGAAGCAAGCTGCATCTAAATTTCATAATCCTTGTTTTTGTATAAAGAACTGCAAGAATTATCTGGTGCAATACAACAATATGCATTAGATGAAATTGTTGATCAAAATGCGCAACGAGGTATAATGAAAAAAAACACACAAACAAACAGAGAGTGTTGTGCTAATTGGCAGATATTTATTTTATAATATTTCATTGTAGTACTTGAAGTTGAATCGACAATTAATTGGAATGTTGAGATTACTAATCATCTTGATAGTCGAGTGTATGCTTTATGGAACAGATCAGCTGGTGATTGTTTATTAGATTCTATATTTCAAGCCACTTGGGGCGTATTTGATAGAGAGAATGTATTGAGGAATGCGTTATATGTTAGTTTAAGCGAAGGTGCTTCAAGGTACGAATATACATGTTTTTAATATCTGACAAAATATTTTTCATGCTTTCATATACTTAAATATGTAAAATAGTTAGTTCCCAAAAAAATTGTTTAAAAAATGCATGGAAGTGTTTAGTGAAAGATCTTGTGTTCTTCCTCATCAGGTTTTTCCCACGCTGGAAAGAATGGGAAGAAATGCAAGCAACAACTATGCAGTTTTCATTGGATGAAGATCAGTGGGAACAAGATTGGGCGTCTATTCTTAGTCTTGCAAGTCAACCTGGCACTTCATTGGAACAAACACACGTGTTTGCATTAGCTCATATCATACGAAGACCTATCATTATTTATGGCGTGAAGTTTGTGCGCAGTTTTCGCGGTGAAACTCTTGGCTTGGCACGTTTTCAAGGTGTGTGTGTATGTTTAATAGAGTACTAATTCATTGTTTTTGACTTGTTCGTTTCAATTACCCTTGTTTTCTTTATTATTTCAGGCGTTTATCTGCCATTGTTATGGGAAAGTAGTTTTTGTTGGAAAAGTCCTATTGTTCTTGGTTATACACGGGGTCATTTCTCAGCACTGGTAGCCATGGAGACGGAACTACACGGTGCTGTGGGGGCTGGTGCCCATCTTGATAATAGTGACGAAGGTCATGTGACCTACTTGCCTTTGGTCGACAATGAATGCAAGTTACTTCCGGTACATTTCTTAAACGGAAATGAGGTATTTTTACTTAATCAATTTACTTAATAACGGCTATTTTAACTTAATGCTAGTCTATTATGAGGATGGTATCCCCCGTCCTATTATTACGCACCCCCTGCTTTGTGTTAACACACATATATACAATGAGTGTATTCTGATGACACTCAATGGATTTTCCTCATTCATCTGCATTATTTCTCAGATTGGAAGTGAAGAAAAACTTCTCCGGGAATGGTTAAACTGTCACATTACCAACACTGGTGTCCTAGTTGCCGAGCAACGAGCTATTCCCCGACCAGCGTTAGCCAATCAGATGGTAGATGAATGGCTGGATAGATTTCGTAAAATGAGTAAAGAAATAAGAAAGACCAAATCAGATGAAGTGTTTAGTTTGCAAGATTGTTGATTTTATAAATTAATACATTGTGTGATATACATCTAAGAATTGACCTTCTAAGAAATTGTGTAAATATTATTAATATATAGTCTGTACATATTGTTGTAATTTGGTTTGAGAAGTAAAGATAATATCTTCTGATGCGGTGAGTCAAGTTTTTATATACATCAATGTGACGACACTGCATATTCTTTGAGATACAAACACACCAATGAATAAATAACCAAACTATACAATTATGAGTTGTAGGGAAACTGGCTGCTACCAATGTTTGCTTGTTCTGCGACCTGTGTTGTGGAAACTTGTCTACAAACAAGTCAAATGACAAATATCAAAACTGTTGTCATATTAGTATAGAGTTGTATCTTATTTAGTGTCTTACAGCTGTAGTTGTACCACTGAATGAACGTGCTCTGTTGATCTTTGGCACTGCAACAACTGGTTGAATTTGACCTGGGATACAATTAACATTCCTAGTGATACCACATGGCGACCACGCCCTAGGAAATATCACGGAATTATAAGAAAATCCATTATATCCTAGCTTTATAATGTGTTATACCTTTGTGTCAAAGTGGGACTAGGGGGACGTCGTTTAGTAACACCTTTCTTATTTACAAATTCCTCGAATGCTTTCTCATTTTCATGGCGTTTATCCAGTTCCATTTCTAGTTCATATTTTGTCTTTGATAACTCCTCTCTACGTTTACTCTTTGTTTCGTCTTTCAGCTGTTCATCTTTCTTCGATTTCCTGAGAAATATATATATATATATATAGATACATGCATCTTGAAAAATAT
>FXAL01021858.1:0-11335 GCA_900177555.1 Renilla reniformis
CAAATATGGTAACAATATATGTTATATAATATGTTTATATATATAATCTTTTTACTTTAAACTATATCAGAAACAAATGAGACGAATTTTCAAATTTGAAGATCAGCATGTCACAGTTTTCAGCACTTTTACTTTCTCAGTTGACAAAATAGGCTTCAACAAAACCAAATTACATATTGTATGTATTGCATGTACAGAAAAACTTCAACGATTCCCGAGAGCAGGTATATTCTTGTGTGTTATTTGTCGAACTGTCGAACGAATATAGAAAACCACCTAAAAATGTTAGTCAATAAAACTGGTTGAAACAATTACACAAATCACCAACTGGCTCTAGTGTATTTTTATAACAAAAAGATACTCAAAATTATAATTTTTTGTAAAGCATCAAACGCAAGCACTTCTCCTTCGATCTTTTCCCCATGACATGTTGTACAGGACACTCTAGAACCAGCGAATATACTGTGTTTTGTAGAACTACCAATATTTGTTCCAGCCGCCATATTGGATATTTTAACAAAGAAGCATTTGGAAACATCGATGATCATGTCATATCCAGGACTCGCCCCGTCGTAATTGTTGTAGATCAGTATTTGTATTAGTATTTAAAAGTTAATTCACGATTTTATTTACTCTGTTTTAACTGATATTCAATTTCATTGGAATTTGACGTTGTATACTATAGAACAAACTGATACATATTCATCTCAGGAGTCTCCATTCTCCAAGAATTTTCTACGAGAATTTTTCTGTGGTCTATACTGAGTACTAGCACATGTGATGTAGAAACGCTCTGCACAATCAGGCGAAATGTATCCAATTTTTATGTTTGGTGAAAGCATTTTCAAAACATAATCGTCAATATTATATACAAGATCGTCGTTATATTGCTTTCCATTCAAAGATCTTTCAAAGATCATAAACCCGATGGACTGCTCTTGAGACAAGGAACTGCCAGCCACGGTTTGGCCGAACAGCATTCTTCGAATATAGTTGTATGACATTCACTGACTGTTTTAAACACCCATGAAGAGTTTGATTTTTGTGAATCGTTCAGTTACATTGCCGATAAATAAACAAATTACGAGAAATTACGCGCAACAAATTAATCGTACCTACCATACATTACAGTACTCGCAGTTACACTCACGCGAGAAGCGCTTTTTTTGGATGGACTCGAGCAAGAGAAACTAGAACGTTATATAGCTATGCTTTGTACTCTTCACTTTGAAAATACATAGAATACAAATTTCAAGTCAGAGACTGATTATTCAGCAAGTTTTGATTGATTAGCAAGATTACCAGAACTTGGGCAGGAAATAAATTAGGTCTGTCCAGCCGACAATGAAGAAGTGATAAAACAAAACAAATACCGAAGATAGGATCATCTTGAAAACCCAAGATATTAGTTATAAAACAAGACAACTCGTATCTTTAGTTTTCAAGATGACTTTTATTTTTTCAGTATTTGTTTTATTTCAAATAAATACAGACTATTACCTGCGTATAACAATGCAGGGTATCCATCTTCAGAGAATAGATACTATATGTACAAACAGCTTTGTGAGCAATTATTCACTACATGTGTTCACTACCCATCTACATTTCGGCGTTCATTTCAATATCAAAGCATACCGTTTTGTCACTTTGATTTCATTTTGTGTTCCAAGATTGTTGTATAGATCACCGAATGAAATACCGAGCTGCTAGCAGGCGGAACAAAGTAGTGAAAACTTCTATATCTCAAAAAGATTTATAATCAAATGACGACCCTCCCACACTTGTAGAACGATCTGATGAATAATGATCATCCATATCACTATTATGATCATCGAACATTAGGTAATTCACTTTAGAACTGGAATGAATCAAGGATTTATCCAAAGATTCTTCTAATTGATGCCACATTTCCATATATTCTCCTGTTTTCTGCATCGTATCCCAATGTTCTTTGATCAATTCCTTACCATTGTGGGCTATATACAGTTGACCAATCATTTGTTTCTTACGAAATCGTCCAACATGCTTCACGGCTATAATTATCTGTGTCTTGTGGTATGCAAAGTCACGTGGGATATATACGCTGTAGGTTTTCTTAAATTTTGGAAAACGATTGCGTTTTTCGACCTTCGTCCGTTTTTTAAGAATCAGAAACGAGTTGACATACACTTGAACTTTCGCATATGGATCTAAGACAAAAAAAAACATAATGAACATAGATCTATTTTCGTTAGCATTAAGAATAAGCCTGTTATGACAATTCTTATATCATATTGTTTACTAAATCTTAGTTGAAATCGATAATCTTGAAACAACGATCAAGAAAGAGTTTGTTCAAAAAAAATTGTAGAGTATCTTAATTCAGAATTATGATTCCCATCTTCCATCTTAGTATAATTCAGTCCAAACAAATACTCGGATTGTTCATTAATGTGATATATGAATGTTTTGAAATAACTGTCTTATTCGTGTTCCAATCATGAACTTTTCCATATTTTCCCTTATTTTCCCTTATTATTCTTTTTCCCTATTTCGGACTTACTGGATGTCAATCTGTCTTCGTCCATGACTTTCAAGCTCGAAGCTTCTTGTAAAGAAATCTCCAGCATTTCATCTTTATTTTTCCAACGTAAACCAATCAGCATATCACCACAGATATCAGAATTCTTGATGAAAAGAAAAAAATTCTTTGCGTTAAGAGATTATCAAATGATAGCCCATAATTCTCGCCATGTTCTACTTCACTTTGCTGAGTAAGATATAAACAGACAACCAATAAGCACGTGTTGGTGAAATCATGAGTGTTCTTTTACGAGTTTTTCCGAATGCTTATACCCTTATGAAGTTCAAGAACAAAAATTGTGTAGATAAATGTCATCGATGATCACTAGGATATTGAATAAATTCCATAGCTCAAAAATTACCTCATCTTTCCATTTCAGTCTTTCTTTATAGCGAACAGCGTATCCAGAAAGTAAGCTTTTCTCAAGCGGAAGTTTTACCGAGCCAATAAGATCATGGGCTGAAAGATGATTGATATCGTAGACGAGAAGATATAAAGTCTGTTTGAATAATTCTCCTTCTGGTATTTGATACGTGATTGTATCGTTGAATATCGGTGATACAGTATTCCTGACATAACGTGTCTGTGCTTTCGCCTCATATTTCTCAGAAAAAGGCCTCAATTCCACCACAACATATGTAAACGATACATTACTAGATGACAGTAATGGGAAATCTTCACCTCGGGAGACGTTCACATTCAAGCGGGACCTATTCGTAGAAATGAACATTAGCTCCCAATATATATAAAAGTGACCTTATCTCTCGCCGGAATTATTAAGGGCTGGGTTGATTATCGCGCGTTGTTTTGTAATAGATTTTGGGCGATCAAGGATGGTTGCATTGGTGTTTCTAGACAGTGCCATTAAATTGATGGCACATTGTCAGCATTCGTTCCTGATATATTTTTTACTTTATTCGATTTGACTTTACACAATTTTAAAAGTAAAGACAAGAACGGGGAAAAAATAATAAGAGCGAGGTGAAATCAACAATAAATGCTACAATTTAATTTACCCTTATTTACTTTTCTCCCATTTTTAATTTATCTACTTTCATAAAAATAAATACGTACTTGCTGGCTTCGTATTTCATGGAAAACTCCAGTTTCCCAAGTTCTTTCTGTGAATCAAGGATATATAGGTATATTAGCACCGATTGATAAATGTTGTTGTATGATTATGAAATATAAAGCTAGCACATCGTTTCTTGTTTTGACTATATAGCTATCTTCATTTAACTACGCGTTTCATTTCGCCCAACATAAATTAATAATGACTATTTTTTTATCTTTATTAACGAATTTTGCAAATGGGTTGTTTATGTGAAGAATGTTAGAGTTGAAATGCTTCCATGGGAATTTTCGGAAAAAAATACGAATGTCGAATTATGAAAACGTTTAAATGGGCCTCGTTAGTATTTGCTATACTACTCATATAGCTAACTATGGGAAACTCACAATTTCTTCAGTTTTAGCCCGTGGTTGAACTGTTGTTTTCCTGAATTTCGGAATCTCGTAGTCATGGCGTGTCAGTTCTTCATCGTAGTTATAGTTCTTTTTTAACTTTTGACGCCTGTCACTATTGTTTCGCATCCGACAACAACAAACCAATATGATAATTATTACAACGACGATACATGGAATAACACCAAAGGTTATTAATTTATGAGCTTGAAACCATTCTTCGACATTTCCTGTAGGAAATACCATATTGACAACAACCTCGTATACCCAGGGTATTAACTATGTTTTCAAATCCTGGTTCCTGATTGATTAAACAACTGGAAAGAGAGCAATTGTCACAAACAAACCAGAAGGTCAACAAGTAATATTATTGAAATCAATCAATGACATAGGAATTCAATATTGTTGGTCACGTGCGTTATTGGTTGGTGCCATGCAGCCAAGCTGAGATGCAGAGAAAAACATGTTCAGTGTTTTCTGTGGTGACATTTCCATCAATGTTTCGGTAGAAACTATCAATACTATTTCATATCACCATGTTACAAACAGTTACACTTGACAGCCTTTTGATGTTTTGATATCATTATTCGTTGTTACTTTCAAAATATGCAACAATGTGAATCAGCTTTTTTTCTCATGTTTATCATAACATCATGTTTCAGTTTTCCTTGCATCTCCAATTCGTGAAAAAAATGGGTTTCATTTCAATGTTTGACCAGTGCAATTAAAAAATTATTTTGACGGAATGATAGTTTAAAATGAATCTCCATTCGTCTGGATGGAAACTAAAATGTTATATGGGCAGGGAACTTGTCATTTGAATTCACTTCTTTCTGGGTTTTATCGTTAAAACGTTCAGGATTGCGTGATACTGCATTTTGTAAACTGTCCAATAGCTGTAGAAACTAATTAGCTACTCGCCTGCGGCTCATGCGGTTTAACGCCCAAAAATATTATGACATTGTCAGGCATGTGAATTTAAATGAATCGGTGGCAAATTTGTTTCTCCTCTCATTATACGTTATATAGTTTTCTACATGTCCACGCGGAGGCGAAACGACGAGAGATATGGATAAAATTATTTTGTTATGTTTCGCAAAACCTATAAATAAATTTGCTCGCGTGGACTCAGGCTTTTTAATATTTAGGATTTCACTCGCTAAGACTTCAACCATATTTTTTCAGTTATCATCAACTTATCATTGTCGGTGGTACCTCGTACTAGGGGTAATTCACAAATTTTCTTTGAGAGAGGAAGCTGGGAAAACGGGAAGTTTTAACCGTGGTTACAATTAGCTATTAACTAAACAACATTCTTCTTCAGTGACAAGTTATCCATGACAACTACAAGAATCTCTGATTCAGTGCAAACTTAGTTACTCCGTCGGATACAAGTCAATGAATAACTGACAAATTTTTTTTTGACAGTCGACTTTTGATACATATTTTAACATTGGAGAATATTTTCCCGCTTAATAGTTCAAGTTTTTTCCCTCTGTGTGTGAAACATGACCATATTTGTCTTTTATTATCCACGAATAGCGATATTGCAATGTTGTTTATGTAATGGAGTATAAGACGAATGTATTTTGCTATCAATTGATTGGTTTTTTCCCTGAAGGTCTTTATGATGACGATGTAGCTAGTTAGCTGGATGTCTATTTTTTCGTAACAATGATAAGTTCGTTTTGTTCCACGTTTGATAAGCAAAAATGACCTCAAATCAATTTCAAGCAATTTATTCTAACAACGTAGACAAATAACTCATTTTAAATTCCAATTGGTGGAATTTAAATAAAAAAACATGTGAGACGTTAATTACGGTTTTTCAAATAATTTTTTAGACTTTTAGGTGCAATTTGCGCTTCCAGAATAGAATCGTTTTGATCATCTTTTAACACAAGAAACGTGAACAATATAAAACCTTACAGCTCAATAATCTATAAAAAAATCGAAATAAGCCGATAACGCTAATCTTTTTCTGTGATTAACCAAATCAGTTTTCACATTCAATACATCAGCCTTTCGCTCGCGTTATGGAATAACGTTCTAATCAAGTAGGATAAATATTGGAAGAGGCGAAACAATATTTAAAACTTATGAAAATCAATTAATATTCGTGAAATTTTCAATTTAGCCTTTTGTAAGTGACTAAATTAAAGTTATCCATGTATTTTAATTTGCTTCGATGAGTAGCTAAACCCTATTTTTCTGAAGAAGTGGTTCCGCACCCGTGACGTGTTGCTACTGAAATCGGTACGTAGATAGTAGGATGTTTAGTTTAGTCGCAAATTACCTTTTAAGCTGTTATTTGTCGCCGCTGATAAAGCTGTTGTTGTACTCAGTAGGATATTACTAGAAAAGGGAGTTGTTGTGCCTACGATCGCCGCATCTGTATCTTTATTAGTGTTCACTTTGTTCTCACTATCCATAATATGCGATGTTGAATCAACGGCCGGAAATCCCACTGACTATTCCTTTTGACATATATTATACTCCACATGCGACATTAAATCACTTTACATACTGATCCACATGCGTGATTCATTTGAAAATCAGTCTCGGCTGTGGCGCCCACTCGAAGAATTTTTTTATTACGCTACTTATACGGTCATCCGTATTGCATTTTGTTTCTAGAACTGTATATTTTATTGGCAAACCATTCGCCTCTGATTCACTTGCAACCAGTTAAACGATTTTTGAAGACACTTCCCACTCGATGTTCCGTCGAAGCAGTCATAAAAATACTAAGGTTGTTCGATTGCCTTGCTCTGAATAATTATTAATACATAAAATAATGATTATGTCTAGATAATCGAAATCCTTTAATTAAACAAGATCTTTCGTTTTTTTTAATGATATATTCTTTAATGTTTCTGTTCCGCGTTAATGGAAATGAATATTGTGTCATAACAATGGGAAAAAAACAATAAATGTTTCCGTGTATGCCCGCGTTCACAATGAAACTTTGTAGGACAACAAAAATAGCGATTCGGCAAATCAGATGCAGCCAACGTAGGTATGGTTGACCAAACTGTGGGAGTTACAATGATTGTGGCAACCAACTAGTAGTTGAAAACGACCGCGACTGGAAACACTGATTAACCATAATCATCTCTTGTCACCATAACGAAAATAGCTACGATCGACAATTTATGGTTTGTTCGTGATTAACGAGAAACTCTCGATGACGTGCAAAATACTTGGCTGTTTTGGCTCCTCAATCGTTATAACATTATCATTCATCAATATCGTTTGAGGCTCGAAAAAAATGGTGGTTGTATAACCAACATTGTTAAAAAAGAAAGCTATATATGGTTAACTTTCAAACAATAACTTCAATCAGTTAAATGTGACTGTTAATAATTAGTTCAGATGATGCTGGAAATTGAAAAAAAAAGAACTCATTCGTTTGAGGAGTCGAGCAATGCAAGATCGACTGAAAATATATTATTTGTCCGGGATATTTTTGCATTATTGATGAGATAACATATAATTGAATATCTGTTGATGTACCCTACAATTTCTAACGATAACGCGGAACGAGTTTAAACCAATATGAATAGATATTCCTAGATATTGGCAAATTGATGACTATTTTTGTACATAAACGTCCCCGTGCTGACGATTTGTCTAAAAATACATCAAATGATCCCGCCATATTAATCTTCATAATGTGAAAAATGGTATAATCTTTTCTCCCAATCAAGTCAATTTCTACCATCAACAATTATTTTCCTCGCTGCAATAAGGTTAGAGGTGAAGCTAAAATGTAGTGGTTTGGCGTACAGCTGCTAACACGAAAAACATATCTCTTGGAAAATTGCACATTTCCAGTATTTAAGATACTAAAAAATATATATCTAGCAAAGTCGGACTTCCATTAATCATCGTACACTTCAATTGTTGTTTTCGTGATGTCTTATCGGTAATAGATTATCTTTGGCAGCATAAGATTAATTTCTAGAAAGCTGAATAACTTTTTTCAGTATTCGAGAAAAGTACAGAGATAATTATCACATAGATAAGTAATATTCCGTTATGCTAATTCATAATAGCAAATTGGACATGATCGTTTTCATATTAAAGAACCAATAGTCGATGGGAAGATAAAGGATCGGTTATTGTTGAATGCTCGGTCAAATCAGTTACTATTCAGTGGCATCCCATATGCTAGATTTTTACCTCATTGTAATATTGAGATTTGAATAGCTTAATTGTTGTTAAGCAATGAAGACAAACCAGAAAATAGATTTTATTTAAAATAATTTTGTGCAAAGAAACAACGTTAAAATGTAGCTATTTATATATCATTCCTGAGTTTTTTAGATCAACCGGCCCAATCAGAAGCTGACATTTGGTTTTATGGTAATAGTCGTATTTGATAGGATATCGATGTTTGAGGTGGACTGTTTTTCTTTGATAATCCAAGTCATTTGATTCACGATCTAGCTCAATATAACAATTAATAATTATTCAAGCGACAATAAGAACCGAAGCCTAAAGCGACAGTATGCTGTCAAAAAATAGTCGCCACAGAGTTGGTCTGACGCAATACAGATGTGGAAAAAATCACATAATTGTTAACTTGATCATGTGAACCACACTCTGCTATGACGTAACTGCTCTTCAGATATTTCTGTAGGGTCGTTATATATATTTATTCCCTGAAGGCAACGGTGTGCTTGTTACTTACAACAATGTTATTGAAGCCCACTTTAATATTTTATGGAATCTTTTTAGTAGTTTTGGAATAAATAAATTATTCAAACATTGCCGGTAGCGCTTGTTAGTTATTCTTTACTGTAATTAGCTCTTCATATTATTATAACTAATTTCAATCGTTCTTGTACACTTTGTGTATCAGAGTTTTTGATTTGGAATTTTCCACATAAGTTGAATGTTTTGTACTATCTATAAGATTACAGCGATTGTACGTTCAATTTGATTGGCAAATGCGCGTGTATTATCACACCATACAAGCACCCTGCAATTCCCACGCTCTGAAATTAATACGTTACTTAGCTGTGTTATAAAAGAAATAGAAGAACTCGTCGTTTGTTTATATGTTGTGATGAAGCATTTGGTAAACTATAGAGGATACTCAACAAACATGTAAGACACCCGACTATAAGTCCTCGAATCTTACACAATTACCTAGTCCACCTATTTCCCTATTATTATATTACAAGCCATTTCGTACCCATATCGAATTGAGCGAGTTTGCATATGGAAGTAATTATGTATCTGATAACGGAGATGAAGTACGCCACAAACCAATCATAAATGCATCAGTGATAAAGGATAATGAAAACCCGATTGTCAAAAGTTTCATATTTTCAAAAAAACATATTTTAACAATAATAATTCATTTTCAATGGCGCATATACTTTTGAATATATTGAGAAATATACATGACAGACACGCTTATACAAGTCTGATTTATTCACATAATCCTATTTATCTCACTCAAGATAAATATCACTGCCATAAGTGTTTATTTACACAAAAACTATATTCCGTTTGGAATATACGAAATATATGTCAAGTTTGGAATATACGAGATGTCCGAGAATATGCACCGACTAATTTTGGAAACCAATGAACACTCATAAATTATGTACCTAACAAACTTTGGCCATGCGCAGAACGGACTTGATGTCACCTTTAAGTTCCCATAGTGATACTCAAGTCAACCTCGTTCCCAGGGTAATCGCCTTGGCGCCAATACCCTGGGAACGAAGATGAGTGATACCGTGTTTTCAATTTTCAACTTACCAATCACCAATATTCAATCTTTCAAACTATCATGATATAATATTGATCAATATGCACCGGAAATATAAAATATTATTTCAAAAACTTCTGTTAAGCACAACAGCAATGATTCATTTTAAATATACGAAGATGCAGATGACTTAGGTAAGCCGAAACATGTTTTCTATTAAATTTTTTTTCCGTATATTTGAAATGCAAAATATTATTCATTACTGTGAGAAATAGCCTCAACGGAAATAGCGGGAACGTGATCGACGTTTTGGTTGGCGGTTTCCTCTATTGTGGATGCACAATACGTTATGTTAAGTACAACATATCCATTCTTCTTCACTGACATTTTGTAACGTTCAGAACTGACAGAAATATATATACAATAATGTGATGAAAAAGTCAGCAAATGTTTTGAAAAAACCGTTATTTAAAAATAAAAATCAAGAGACTGAGAGAAAACAGGATTCAGCGACAGAACCTCGACACAAGCGTTCAAGAACTGACAAACAAATATCGTTGAATTCTGAATTCAGTGATCATGGCCAGAGAAAAAGCATTGAACCTAGAAGTGTATTGCCAATTGATAAAACGGAGGATAGTAGGGAAAGTATTATTAATATTCGCAGAAGAAAAATAAATAAACGCACGCGCCATGCAATAAAAAATGATCAATGTTGTAACAATATCACTAATGATGTTGTAAATAGCTCACTAACCAACTGCGATAAAATAAACAACAATAACAATGACAATGAAACAAGTGACGAATCAAAGATTACACAGAGTAAAGGTTTTAGCAATGCTGAAAATATGAAAATAAATGAAAATAATAAAAATAGGAACAATGATATGATAAGTGATATTTTCGACAATAATTCGTTTGTGGATTTTTTTGATGGAGATGACTCCAAGCTCGCAGATTTGAATGTTACAGATTTAATATCCTCTCAAAATAACTGTGAGCACCAACATGCAGAAAACACAAACCTACTGAACTCTGGGAGTAAGGACAATTTACAAAAACAAATGTTGGATAATACAAACTCGGAAAGTCTTTTTTCACAGAAAAGTTTTTCAGATACTTCTGCAAGTCAATCAAGTTATCACTCAAAAATAAAAGGTTGTTTTGAAGATATACTATCTGCATTAATTGACGATGATCATAATCAGTTGAGAACATCATCAAAAGATGAGCAGAATAATTGTGGGATGATCAATGTAAATCATGATGAGGAATTTTATGGTTTACCATTACAAGTACGGAAATTAATAAAGAAACACAAAGGAATTGATAAACTTTATGGTAATAGTGATTTAATGTTTATTCATGAAATTTGAATTAGCTATGTTTGTCATTCGATTTGGTTTCACTTGGTAAACTTGTACATTTGCATTTTGAATATCATGATTTTATGGTAACAAGTAAATTAATTATTTGCCGATGCCTTGTTCAATAATTGATTGTTATTTGCTGATTATGTACAGAGAATAAAGTTTACTCATGATTACCTTTCATTTTGATTGTCAATCTGAATATAT
>FXAL01021877.1:0-15794 GCA_900177555.1 Renilla reniformis
ATTTTATGACATCGTATTAGCGGTAGCGATCCAATTTCAGTAGTGGTAAAGGTTAGGGTTA
The DNA here is from genome assembly GCA_900177555.1 of Renilla reniformis. Classification (NCBI taxonomy): domain Eukaryota; kingdom Metazoa; phylum Cnidaria; class Anthozoa; order Scleralcyonacea; family Renillidae; genus Renilla; species Renilla reniformis. The sequence goes on from FXAL01021877.1 coordinate 62, forward strand.
TATAAAAGCGAGCTGAAAGTGGGATTCATGAAATTATGAGCGCAAGTTGCAAAATCAGTGAAAAAAGCGACACATATTAGACATAAAAAACGAATACTTTCTCCCTGCCCTTCCTTCCCCCGTTCAATGTTATTCAGTGACGTTATTGCAGTCATTGGACGCAGAAAAACCTGGAAAACCAACATTTAACCTGGACAAGCAGTTATTGATGCATGCGGATCATGAGTAGCTCTATACCTCTTTCATTCCCTTGACAGTTGACGTACAGAAGAGCATCACATTTGTCTTTGTCTATTTCTTTTAAGACACAATCGGACAAATCACGCGCTGAACTGCCACATTCAACTCTTACGTAACCTGTCTTATCTGTATTGGAGTGTATTTGTTTTGTGATATGCGCGACTTTGGAGTAACCCAACGTAAGACAAATTACATTGGGAACATTTGAGCTCAATCTTTCTTCGCAGACCAATTTCCAGCTATTTTCATGAAATGTCTGAACGAGTCCTTCGTCTGGCAGCGATGAATCCGTTAGTTGTAAATCTAGATGGAAATAACGCTCAAAGTATTTGTTGAAATATGGCAAAATAATCATCGTCTAAATGGTTCATATCAGTCGATATAAACCTGATTTTGATTGCAAAATCTGAAGTTATTTCATCAATTTCCATGCTCGAATCTATGATGACGACATTTCCTAATAACTAGGAAATGCTAACCTATACATTAACCGAGACAAATATTGAAGTCCCCATACGAGCCAATCGGAGTTTGTCTTTATTGATTATTTGTTTTTTTTTTCAAGATTCTCGATATATTTTGCTAGTGGGAAACGCCATCTTAGTAGGTTTATCGAGCTTTGAATTTATCAGACTGACGTCAAGATGGGCATATCACCGATCTATATATACGTGGGGCATATTCATGAGGCGAAACAAAAAAAAATTATTTGCATTCTGACATCACTCCGATAATTTCAATGTCAAAGAAGACGATGTATTCCACTAACTAAAATATATTGTAAATCATGTCAAAATAACCTAATTAATTCTGGAAGACAAACTCTGATTAGCCGGACTCGAGGTCCATGAACTGATATCGCTCATTCATGAGATGAAGAAATTCTTTCCAGCACAATAAGACAAAACTTGAAGTTAGATTTAAACACTGACACTTACTGTGTTTACATAAAACTCCAGCACTTGCATGCCAATCTCCCGATCTGAAAAGCTTACGCGAACATTGGAAAAGGCTGGGTTCGTGTCCCTGACACGTAACATCATATAACCAGATAACTGTTTGATACAACGGTGATTTAATTTGCGGAATATCATAACCGGTCAAAACTCTTTGAATACCACTGTAACCCAATTGGCGACACGCAACCATCGATTCATTATATCCAAACATTGCTCCAACGTGACTTTGGAGAACACGTCCCCATATTCCTTGGTTTAAAACTTCAATCCTTCCGGCGTGTTCCACATTAAATCCAGTAACCCTGATATCTGAACATAAAATTCTCCCTGGTTAATCTAAATCTTTGGATAAAATTTTCATCGCCTCAACGTTTTCAATTTGCTTTCTCGTACAGCGATTCGAGGGGGAAAATACCCCGGTCCATTTATCCAACCTCAACCCTAATTATCAAAATCATTCGACCAAAATTTTCTCCCAGTGTAGCGTTAACTAACGTCTGGCTATTCGGGAAATATGTAGATTATGCGTTACTTACTCCTTTCTCCGCAGTGAATATACACTATTTTTGAACAAATTTTGTCCATTCTTGATGTGGCTGTGCAATTCGTGAAGACATCTCTGCTACTACATGTTATGTCATTATCCCAGATAGCGACGTTCGGGACGGTCGGTCCGAAGAAATGTCGATATCTATTTTTCTTGTAACCCAATTGTGTACACACAGCTCTTGTGTTACCGTCAGTCCAATGTTCACCACATACGTGGTACCAACGGCGGTGGCGATATATTGCCAAAGAGCCGTTATTAGTTCGAGGTAACTGGATATCTATATAAACATACGGAGATGAATGCAAGAAGACCCTACGCATAGAAGTAAGCATTACATTTTGAAAGAATAATTAGATATGATATATATTGCATTGTATTGAACTACGGTTCTAGGTAGATGGAAAAGAAGCCAGATGGTTAATATAAGATGGTTAGTCGATATCAGAAAATTGTCGGTGCAAGAAAATTGTTTGTGTAAAGCGAGCAATTAAATAATGGATCTGTTCAGAAGACAACCACATTATCGTACAATAAAAGCAACAAATCTGACACAATTTTGTTTGAAAATAATGGCCACGCCCAGGATCGCGCGTGCTTTAGGCCTATCATTTATAAACCTACAGTAGCTTAGCCAATCAGAACGATGGATTTAGCGATTGCCGTATTGCAGTGTATAATAAGACAAGCAATGGAACGGTTTATAATAATATTTGACTTTCATATACACGACGTTTTCACCTGGTCGACATAATATCATTGTATTCTTTGTGAGACGATGTTTCTTGCTCAGGGAACAACAGTTCAAACCTTTCCGCGTGCCTCTGCATTCATAATTCATTCTACCTTCTTTTGAGGAATACTCTCTCGACAACAGCTTGATACCTCCTGGGAATCCCAGTTGGATGCATGCCTTTTCCGCGCAATAATTGTCAAAGTACTTGGCATACAAAGTCTGCCATTCTCCGCCGTCGCGTTGTTTGATTTGTAAACTACCAATGTTGATATTTGAACCATTTTGTAGTCTGACATCTTAATTTCAATAGAGAACATGAAATGTTATCAAAGGTAGTAATCAGGTAGATAACAAAGGTTATTAAAGATAACAAATAAATCAGCTTTTCAGCGTTCATTTTCTCTTGGAAATATCCAAACAAATATATTCAGAGTTAAGAGATGGAATATTGTCCTTGCGTTAGTTTGATTTTGATAAAAGGTTTTGCAGAGGCAATCATATTAGGCGTATTTTGGGTAAATTGACAAGATGTTTGATAATCAGTACGGCTAGGGTTACAAAATGAAGGGGACCTATTCTACAATTTACCGATTACGTTTTATTTTTCGGTTATTCTTATAAGATAATTTCGGTTAAACTTATTTTTTAGTTAACCTTCGAAGAACATATGGGTTTGAGGGTATGTTCAGTTTTTTGTAAATTGTACGGATTCTGATAAGAACGTGTTAAAGCGACTGAACTTACCTATAGCTTCACATTGCTCGAGATCCCCTTAATAAGAAAAATGTAATATAGGCATTAGCAATTTATTTGAAAAAATCAGATGATTATCTTCCAAACGTATACTTTTACGATTTGTACTTTAAATTATGCAAAGCTGAAATAGTCTTTATAACAAATTTACCTCCGCAATCAACAAATGTTAAAACCATTGGGTTTTTATCTTCTACAAACTGCCAGTTAGTATAACTGCAGTCGAGTAGTTTTACTCCCTTGTCTCCACAGTCAAGGTTTTCCAATGTGATAACATTACCACCAACTTCTGTTAAATTCCAAGGTGTCCAATAATTTCGTGGTTCTCTCTTAAAGTCCAACTGTTTACAAGCTGCTCTAGTTTTGGCACCATTGAAACCATGACCAGATAGATAATACCAGCTTTCATTGATATATATTTGTACGATACCACCATAATGGTCAACTGGTTTGCCAGTTCTTTGATCAACAAGACGAATACCTGTGAAACCTTGAAAGAATCATTAAACTCCTTAAAAATAATCATAAACCATGTATTATATTAACTTAGCGGGAATTGTGGTTAAAATGTTCCGGGCTGAAATGATGAATTTATTTTAACTTGATTTAATTTTTAAATTTTTGTCCGCTGATCTAAGCCAATCAGAAAACAGAAAATTTTGTTTTTAGCCTATAAAAAGCAGGCGTTGTTTACAAAGTAATTTCTATGATTGTCCCTTTTAAAGTTATATAATTATACAATATACGGGCCAATAATTTTTGCCCGCGAACATCGGCTCTATTGTTATATTATTCGGCCTAATAATCATGTGACGTATTTAATTCTTATATTATGAGCAAGGAAGGTACGCCGTCTGAAACAATTGAACGCAAATGTATGCTAATACTTTACAGCCTTGAAAATTGTGAAAATTATAAAAAGCGATGTTTCACTGTAAGCTATCAATATTCAATGTTCTGAAACGCTACTGGGTCATCAGAATTGTTTATTTTTGGTGATCGTATCAAAAAAATAATCCAAATTTCGGCGTATTACAAGTTCCTTTTTAAAATAAAAAAATGTGCGACGAGATATTGGTTTACCAAAAATAAACTTGTAAAAAATAATACCAGATGTCCTTTACTGTTTAAAAAAAATTCATAAGTTTGTAATCGTAATTTGTCGGTGGCGGGAACTCAGGTGAATAATTGATCTGCGAGCCACCTGAGTCCAATAATTGTTTCATCGTTCTCTCACAAATCGGACAACAAGGTTTTGACATAAGCTCGGCAAACCGCGAAGCTTTATTTACAAATTTTGGAAGAAATGCGCATGTAAATTGATCAATCAAAATGGAGAATGGATATGAAGAGAATAATACGTTGTATATTCATAACTAAGCCTAACACACGCCGCGTGTACACGCACTTTTCAGCTCCTTTTTTGTAAATATATATTCATGATGAATAGTGCTGCCGCAAAATGAAACCCAGAAGTGAATCATAAAACACATATGATAAAAATGTTTGATTGAAATTTTGGAATTGTGATCCAAATTTCCAGGTGATATAATGATGTTATTAGTTGTGCAGTGACTGGTCATTGTCGTTGTCATAATTGCAGTTTCATTCCCCACCATTGAATCCAAACCCTGGCATCCTGCCTGTCTGCACGTAGTGAGCTGTGAAGACTATTGTGAAAACGTATGGAAAGATAATATTATTATTAAGAGTAAGTGAGCGGCTTGAACACCAGTCAGTTCTTGCAACTGGTGTTACTTAGTTACTGGTTTGACCCGACCAGCTTCCGACCCCCTGTTTCCCGCTCATGAAACTAACAACTAGGTCTATCGACTGAGTTTAAATAAATGATTAAATCAAATCTTTACCTTTTGCTAAAAATCCGGGGAACGCCAGAGTCCAAACTGCAACAACCAACGTAATCATTTCCACTCTCAAATGGTATATCTATATCAGAACACAATGGTCTTATGCCTATATTTCTTCGAAAACGGAAAATACATAATTTTGTCTGATATGGAATTGGGGGGTAAAAACTAGAAGGTAGATAGGTGTATAAAGAATACTGAAGTTTTAACTAAGAATTGTGACGAGAGAGACCGGAAAAATATTTTAAGTAAACCGTGGTCAGTCGGTGAGTGATTTTGACACCAGTCTTGACAAATTTGATGTCTAATAAACTTATGAAGATCATGTCTTCCACGAGGTTGCGAAAGTTGTAATCTACGCTAAAAAACTGGAACATTCGCATGATGCAACCACGGGAGCCTTGAAACTTCACTTCAATTTTTGCACAAGACATCAATTACCTTACGATTATATCATGATGCAGTGAGCAATGTACAACTCTATACTACCATCGACAAGCTGTATGCCTGGATATATAAAAATTCGAAGAATGCATGAACAACTGGCGAAAATGCCATATTCCAACATATATATTATTCCAACATCCAATTATATGAGATGATAAATTTTGTTGCATAAGTTTTTGATAAAGTGTTATGATTTTACCAGTTTCGTCATGCCCATAATATCCTCAATTAACGTCTACATAATAGTATGCTATAGTAGCCATACTACAATAAAGCCATGCAAGAAATCGTTCGATAAGAAGTACAAATGGATTATTTATTATTCTGTTCGCAGTCATTCCGGGGAGCTTCACCGCAAATAGTAAAATGCAGAATATGAAACTGGATATTTCAGCTGTGACCTTGCCCCGTCATAAACATCAACCAGCTGTTATGTGGCAATTCAAAACTGATACAAGTATCGATAGAAATGATATTTATTAAAGAAAACATATACTTTTCGACAATGACAGGTCAGGAGTCGGGACGTGTGGAGTCGGGACGTGCAAGTTGGAACTCACAGTTTCGCAGAATTCTATGTCGTCTTTTTGATAAACTATAGAAACAGCCTAAATGAACCACAACAAAGTATGGTGCTCAATTCCCAACAAAATTATCGTCTTCGAGAAGGCTATTTGTGATGTTTACATCGCGAAACACTGAAGGTGGTTATAACGAAAAACAAGTTAAGTCAGCAAATGACTTCAAAATGAATTTATCGTGGACATTAAATAGATATAACCTCAACTAATCATGGAAGTTTCATAATGAAACAAACGTTCAGCTGCGACCTATGAATATTGTTGTAGATTGGCTCGAATTATATAGACAATTTCCAATATGTTTCAAATGTTTTTCTAAAAATAGTCTTTTAAACGGCACTTTCTAATAATGCATCGCAGACAGAAAGTAACAATGCACGTTTAATTAAACATTGGTTAGTTAATGAAAACAGACCAGCACATCTGATACAACAAGAACTTCTAATAACTTCTTTTTTTGAAGAAATTTAGATTTATTGATTAATCTAGGGTATTTCACAATGATTCACAATATTTATTTTGTTTATTTTTCTCGTGTTGCGCGTACAAAACTCGAAATAAATTCCATATTGTCGCGCATCCATGCAATCAGTCAGTCAGATTTGAGTACGAGTGTGTGTACGAAATGCGACCATAATCAAAATTGTTTCCTTATTCTTCTTGTATTCATATTTTCTTATTTCCTGAATTGTCTTGCATTCTGATATCAGTCGTAAACTTAAAGCGCACATAACAAACGGAAAAACAAATAGTACTCAGGTAGCTATGACGTTTTAAAAAAATCTTGAAAGTTTAATTTTCCCGAAAAAAGATCGAATTGATTTCAATCATGTAGTATACATTCACTTGCGAGGCTGAACTTTACTAGAAAAGTTCCATTTGTTTGCAAGTTTAACAAAAGAGAAGGTGGGATGATGAGTTCATTCACCCGAGAAATCGATCATATAATTGAAAAATCATTCAGTGTTGAAACCAACGTCAATAAATCCGTCTTCGTTGACATATCTTTCTACATAGTATTATTTTCCAAATAGGAACTGTTCGATACTTTAGATTTGAAGTACGTGAAAGTGAAATTCGTAGTAGCTAAATTCGCGTGGCATCCACGCAGTAATATCAATGTTGATGTGTGCTAGCTTACAACGATGACTGCGTGTATAACTTCAAGTTATATATTATATATTTTATACATTATTATGAAAGTTCGATCATGTCTGTGATTTGTCTGATCAAGCGCAAAAATAAAACGCAAAACGATAAAAAAACTGTAGCTAATGCTTTATATCTCGATCACAAATTAATAACTTTCTGTGTTTAAGTAATCACATTTCAGTCCGTGGCAATATTTGTCCACTGAGTGTACACGCGAAACAGTTGCCGCCCACCAATAACCTTTATCCTACTACATTTTTCCAAGACTGCAAAGAAAAACTATAAAATGTTCAATGATATACCTGTAATTCCGGTTTTCGCGTCCCTCAAATCGCTACACCACCAAAGACGCCTCAACAAGAAGTCATATGGACTATAATTAAAAAACTGACGTCCTCAATTGTTCGTCAAATGACATTTGAAAAAATAATACTTTTTCATGTGTATATAAATATATGAAAATTTATTAAAACTCACCAAGTGTGTTATTGCAAGTTAATTGCACAAGCTATGGATTCTTGCTCGCGTGTATAAGCTGCAACTGTGATTAGTCTACTTATTTCACAAGAGGTAGTTACAGATATGAGTGATACCAAGCATCAATTACATAGTACAACGAGAACTGTATGAACAATATCTTGAGCGGTCTCTACGCGTTGTACGATAAACAACAAAATATATTATACAATGTTGAATGTTCAATTGTTATTAATACCATTCGACTATTTATTGATAGACCTTGCGCTATTCAAACACAGCTGCAACGATCACGATTGTCGTTTAAGGTTCTAATGTGAACAGGTTGACTAACGCATACAGAAAAACTTATTTTAAATGAAAATGACGACGGGTGTGGCGGAACGCTATATGCTGAAGAAAATTTTGCAGACATCATCCGCTACATAGGAAGACAATATCACAATATTTTTCTGTTTATGTTCGGTGCGTGGAACCATTAGCTGAGGAAACGTTTTGTCGAGTGGGAGATGAACGTCATTTTCATGATTTCATCTGCGTAACTTTTTAAATCTGTGTGATAACATCAAATTGTCTGTTGCGTCTTTTGTGCATTATCGAATGTACATATAGATCAAATACAACTGGAATATTATATATTGGGGGGTTTGTTTTGATTCTATCATCAGAAAGGTCTGGAAGGTCGCTAACTTTAGTAGTGGTTGCACGGTTTGTTGGAAAAGAAAGTTAGGTCGTACCAATCTGAATTGAACACCCCATCATATATTGCAACCCGAATGAAACTAATGTACCTCAATTACGAAAATACATGGTGATTTGGCCTTAACACTAGCATACACTAGAATCTTTGTTTTTTGAAACAAAGTTTCGTAACTGAAAGTTTCGGAAACGTTTCAATATAGACTGGAACAAAGATTCAGAAACAGAGTTCCAGAAATAAAGTTTCGAAAATTCTCTCCGATCAGTGCATGCTAGGCTTTAATAGTTCAAGAAGGAAACAGTTTTTACAGCTATTCTAAAAATAAATGTTTGGATAACTCAAGTAAAATATTTATCTAGCTATAGCAAAGTTCCAAACAGTTCTTACTCAAAAGTTCAACAGAGTGTTAAACCAGACTTCAAACTCCGACCAGATAAAACTCATAAAACCATAAAAGGTGGATTTTCGACCCACACGTAAAAAAAAAATTTTGTCTAACCTCTAAAAAGAATTAAGTATATCAGTCACACAATTATTTCCAGCAAACACACTTCAGCTCACGAATTCAAAGAAAAGACTTAGCAAAAAGTATTTGATAACTTTATACCAACAACTTTATAACAACTTGTCACAATCTTCACGTCAAATTTTCGTAGTTTTCCATCTGCGGCGACAATTTGTCTCCTGTTATAGATTCAGTTCTTATCATTGTTGAATCAATTAACATTCAAGATTCATCATTTTATGAATCGTCATATAAGATAACGTAAGACGCGAACAAAGCACTTTTTTCAAGTGACGCATTATTCTTTATGTACAAAGATTATCAATTAAGAGCAGTAATATCAGAGCTCGTGCTGTTCGTTTTATTCCATTTTCCTTCTATAAAAGCCGCGTATCCTTGTTGAAATTTGTATCATTGGTAATTACGGTTGTATCATCGAATCAGAGACTCGGGTCGTATAGACTCAGCAAGAAACATTGTGTATGTTAACATACCAAATCCACAAACCTGCCTGACAATATATGTATATATATATACATACGTGATACATGTAGCTATATTTGCTAGGGATTGAACAAAAAAATCTTTAGAACAATATATTTTATATATGTAGATATCATGCAGCATTTGTTGTAATCAGAATAATTGTATCAAAATATCATCAGACAACATGTTTTTGTTCTTTCCTTTTTTTGCACCGAACATCAATTTTCAGCGAGTTGACGACAAAAATCATTGCAGTATTCTTGTAATTCCTTCAACTTTTCAACCGGTTTCACCAGTTTCCTGCAGAGTAATATCTGCTGCTTTGACCAGATCATCGAGGTTCGGTTTTCTTGGCACTACAAATGGGGGATGACGTTCAAATGCTTTGAAGAATTCTGATGGAGCTCGACAAACAAACTCAATACAATCCATTGACCTTGGAGTATCCTCGTCCGGTCCTACAAAAAAGATATAAAAAATAGTTTGTATGTTCATATGTAGGCGAAACCTGAAATTAAGATGCTATAGTCTGGTTTACATGGTTTGCAAATGATAACCACAGGTTCCACCTTTGAGACGTTCCGCCCATAACATGTTTCGCGCATGAGAAGTTTTCGGAAGATATATCAGTGCAGAATATGCGAGGAAACGTCTTTATCATATATTTGGAAAACAAAATATAAACCAAAGAAACAAAAATACTGTTTGGCCTATTCGTCCGTTCTGTCGTTATCAGCACGCATTCCAATACCGGATGATTGAATGGTACATTACATACATATGTAGCTAAGTTTTTTGTAACTACATCGAACTTTCATATATCTGAAAAAATTTTCTTAAAAAATCTTTTTCATAAAAAGTTATACACAAGTTGCATGGTGATATTCACAATATTGAAAAAAAAACAGTCCTGAGGCAATAATTAATTGGATAAGCTATATATGGATAGATCCAAATTGTTGATAAGTTTGTTCCAGCATGAATCGAGAAAAATATTGGCTGATGTGACCACACTTCCATTGAAATTTTATGAGTAATGCATGATTAGGAAATCAAATATTAAATAATAATATTTCTAGTATCCCAGTTTCATATCGGACCATCAATCTACGCAGCAAACTTTTTGGTAGCTATCCCTTCTTTCGATGATGAACTGACCTGGCACAAAATTCATTGGATCAAAATGACTAGGGTTTGGAACTGATGGGATCAACCATGATATAACAGTACTTTTCCTAGCATATTCATCTTGCAGAAAACCACGTAGTTGAGCAAAAAATAAACGACCATCCAAATCTTGAAGTGATACTATATCACCAGTTTGATAGAGGATTCCCTAGAAGTACATAAAGACCATTAGGGCCAGCGGAAGGTATTGGTCCAGCGATTTGTAAACAGCAGGTTACGCAAGCTTGTACTGCATGTGAGTTCCTAGCTTGAGACAGACGATATGTTACAGAATTGTATCCAATGGCTTACATGCATTGAAAACATGAAATTGGCATTATAAATTAGTAATTATTGGTGAAAACATGTATTGAAACCAAATTATTGGTCCGGCAGCTGTTGTACCTGCCAGGCTGCTTCCACCGACCCTGACCATAGCATTTTAGTCATATTGCAATGTTGGATGAAAAGGTATGTAGATAAGTGAAGAGGAAGATAAAAATGTGAACCAATGTTCAACTATGTACCACAAAGCTAAGTAAAATCAGAAACACAAACCTTATAGAATATACTATCTGATGTCACAACAGTTGCTTCTTCTGTTGGTGATTTCTGTGGCTATTATGAACAAAAGTGTATCGCATTTTACACCTTGTTTGAAATGTGAAATACCACATCAGCATTTTCATTATGATAGTAATTTCTAATACACTACTAGGTTTACATTTTTGTTGGGATGGAAAAAAGGTGACTCGCCCTGTAGTTCAATTCACTGTCAGTATTTATGGTCATGTGTTACTATGGCATGATAATGCACATGAGAAATGTTAGGGGGATCGAAGAACTACTTAGCAGGTGTTTTACATGCTTGTCAAGTATTCTTTCATATTTCACAAACTGTATATCACACCATATTTAGCAAATGACCAGGGGCTGGTTGTACAAAGCGCAATTAGCATAAACATTGGATAAGCGAGAAGCTAAAACATTTCAGTTCATCTTGTGAGGAAGTTAAGTTTTACAACTGAAATATATATAGTTGAATACACCTTTGTTCTTCAACATGCTTGACATTTTCGACTTATCTTTGGGTAAGCTAAACAGCCTTCGCACAACAAACTCCAGTTTTCTGAAGTACTGGAATTGCAGCGTTTGTATATGACGTGATAGCGCACGCATGTTAGCCAATCGAATGTGGCGTACTATCGCACTCAAATAACATTAATACTATTATTATACCTTTTGTTTATAAATAGTTCTCCTGTTTACACGACTAATCGTACTTTTACTTGCTCTATCACCATATCTACCATTTCCACTCTTATTTCGTCCTGATCGGAGTTTCGAAGAAGCTTTTCTAACATCCTTAACATTGGTACGTTGGGAACGTAAAAATGCATTTACTCGTTTGAGATGGCAACCATTACATAATGTTTCATCGTTGACACCTTTTCTCCATATTATTGATTTATTTATTTTACACGCTGAACATTGAGGGTCGGAGCCTAGTGGCATACTTGCTCACAAACAGTGAGAGTTTTAATTTTAATTGATTTTCAACGAACACAAGCCATTATCAAGCACCATAGATTATAGATACTCGACCCAGTCAACTCAGTGGTCTCGGTCGAGCCACAGGTCAGAGTGGTGAGAACCAGTCAGAACTCACACATCAAACCGATCATTCCGATGGGAACGCAAGTTTTCCACATAATTCAAATAAACAATTTAATATGTTCTGCAATTTGTGGACACTTTTATATGTTTGAAAATGTGTGAATTTCAAGCATTGAAAGTTATAACCTCAAATCATGATTTTTACACATTTCTCTCCAAACACTTTCAATGTTGAATGACAATGACACATTGAAACAGGGTACCATGGAAGTTCAGCAAGATCAAACACAACCTCAACAAACCGATTCGCCATTTCAACATCTTTTGTATGACACATTTTATCACTGTCATTGACAAATAATTTGTAACTAGTTTATATATGTAACTATAGTTTATACTGATCATGACACTGAGAAGTTGTCTAAAAAATTCTGTTTATTTGGAATGTTTTATACACTTGGCACAACCTTATGGTGACTTCTGGGTCACCTAAATTGAGTGAATGTTTGGGTTAGTCTTAACCATTGCTTGAGCATTTGACTCTGGTTTGCCCGATGATACTGGCAGGTATATGGCAATATAGCTATATTATGTAGATTCAGTTCCTTTTTCCAATATGTCTTTACTAAGATCATTCCTGTTAATTGTTGGATGATTCAGTGCATCTGCTAAGGTGCCATATGTGGCCTGGTCAACCATTATACGTTTCCACTTTGTAAGCATTTGAAAACATTTTTCAGTGACAGTTTTATTATCTAAATCAATAGCATCCAGCACATGGCTCGGTATTTTAAGAAGTCGGCCAAGTGGCTTCCACACTCTTAGAAGTTCAATATGAATGACTAGAATATCTTCATCGCTCACCACTTTTTGGTGTTTTTCTGAAACAGCAAAACTGGCTAAAAAAAATAAGAGAATGATTGTCTAAAAGTAAATCATGGCAATTGTAAATCAGGACTGGTCTACTACCATTGACCACTAACAGACTTTCAAAACTATCTAATATCTGTTTTCAATGAATATGTTCATCAAGGAATTTCAAAACACATAAGTAGATTTTTGTAATTCCAAACACAAACCCAAGAGTGTGGATGGGTGGGAGGTTTGTTGGATAACAAATGTATCTAGCTTCTCCCAGCATTGGCAAGAACTATTTCAACAACATCTTACCATGACCACTTTCAACAATAGCAGGTATTTCAGGTAGGGATAGCGTGTCTACACAAAAAATTTTTGAAGAATATTTATAGATTCAACTAAATGAAAATCAGAAAATAATTTGAAAGAATAGATACACATCAGGTGAGTTAAATTGTTTATTATGCACAAATAAAATGATGATAAATAATATTTGGCAAATATTAACATAGTTAAAGTTGTAATTCCATTATCACATAAAATAATGCATGACACAATATGTATGACATGTTCAATATTATGTACATACATATAGATGTACTACGACGGTGTACATATGTAAATATTAGTAAACATAAAAATACTCACATTTTCCAGTTGTAAGGTGATCCAATATGCACTTGATAAGAACGCCTTTATTCCACTTTTCTGATGACCATTCTATTCCTTTGCAATGAAGAGCGACAAGTTGGAACTTCACACCTTGAGTTATAAACACAGGTGATCCAGAAGAACCTCTTTCTGTATCAGCAAAATACTCAATGAAAGGAGTCGCAATCCGTCGTACATGGTTAACACTAAAGTGCTTAGTTTTCCCTTGCGGGTGTTGGATTACATAAACAATATCATCAAGTTTCGGTTCATAGCTACCATCGGCTATAATTGGTTTGATACCCAAACTTTCCATCTTTTTCGAGTCAACACTTATCAAAACATAATCCAGTTCCTACAATTAATATAGAACCCTATCAGCTTATAGAAAAGTAACATATTTATTCCACACACAGCTTATTGTCAGAGATAAGATGTTCTAGCATGACAAAACATTTTTTCACAATTTCAAATAATCTCACACAATTTCATTAGGTGATATTACTTCAAACAAACTGGGATTTGCCAATTTTCACTAGTACTTGTTATTGTGGATATCTAAATATTGTTTATTGTGTATATGAATATTGTGGGAACATGTTAATGATTTCAATGTCATCTTCCCTCCTCATAATCAGAGAACAATTAAAATGTATTGAACCTCAGTGGCATATTCAGCTGAACAATTTGGTTGCACCATGATCTCAATGATAAATATATATAAGAAGTTAGTTACTAAAGTTATAGCTAACCTTGTTTGCTGCAATTACTTTGAAAGGCACTAAAGGAAGTTCTATATTATTAGATAATTCCTCTTTATTATCATGATTAAAAACAGCCAACATTTTTGCATCATTCGACTCGCTTGCAGCCTCAAAAACATGATGATTAGTTATAATACCAGATTTCTGTTTGTTGCCACCTAAAATTAACTGAACGTAGAATCCAGAAGCTCTCCATCCTGGATTTCTGTCAAATATAACCAAATGATATAATTAATAAAACATGATTTGAAATTGAATTGGTCCGGAGTGGGGAATAAATTAGGTATTTAGATCTCAATCAATACGCAATCTTTATCAATGTATACAATTAACAAGGAATTATATCATATCAGGCACCACAAAGAACTATATTTCAACAAGCCCGAATACGTCACACTTGGAAGTAACCATATTATTCAGGATGACTATTACTGTTTATATTATTTATATAATCTTCATAAGTTCATATTTACTCACATATATTGTCCATCAATCTTATCCCCAGTTTTGCCAGGTATTAAGAGACATACAGAGTTTTTAACACGATTGAATTCTTGCGTTGGTAACAAATTTCCCCTCACCATTACCTCGTTATTTTCTTCCGCCATCGCGCACGATTAATATAGTCTGATAAATATTAATTATTATTTATATCAACATTCTGCCTATTTAATAATTCGCAAATTAGAGCACGGCATCAGTGACGCCAACGGAGAAAAATCAGTTTTATGTGACGTCATGGCAGCCATGTTGGTGTACCAGAACAAAAGATGTTTAATTAGATTCTATTGTCAGGTACCCCAACATGACCGCCAACTTCTTTGTCGTTATAATCCCCGGGGACTGAGTGGAACAACTCCATTGTTCAAATGATCATCATTCTTCCTCGTCACGTGTTTATTGTATTCATGTAAGCTCAACCAATGACAGTTCATGAACAAGGCTATTGTCTTGATTGCTGAAGAAAGCTCGTCTTGATTGGTTGGTTGAAGGACAAAACAATAAACACGTGACGAGGAAGGTGCACAATCTTGCATAAAACCGAACAATAACATACGTAATTAGTTTTATTGTATTTTTAACAAGCTTCCAAACCATTTATTCTATAAACTATGATTAGACGTATTTCAAGTACATTGGAAAAATGAGTCACAAACCCAAAGTGTCATTGAGTCACAAACCCAAAGTGTCATTGAGTCACAAACGAAAAGTGTCATCGAGTCAC
>FXAL01021884.1:0-11659 GCA_900177555.1 Renilla reniformis
TTCGTAACGAAGGTGTAGTTTTTGTAACGTAGGTGTAGTTTTCGTAACGAAGGTGTAGTTTTCGTAACGGACATATAGTTTTCGTAACAGCCGCTGGGGATTGGGGAATAGGAAATGACAGAGAAACTTACTATGAGAGACACATTTTTAATATGATCTTTTAAGAAATTTCTTTCCTCTACTTGATATCCAACAACTGTGAAATACAGAAAAAACGGAAGTTTCATACCTGATATCGCCAAACAAAAATGTCAAACGGAAGAATAAATTCAGGGCTTTCTTACTTTGTAATATAAAGACAGGTATTATGTGGTCAGGTCCGGTTAAAGGTTAAGACGGAAAGATTTCAAATGTTTCAATGTGAAGTCACATCTTTAAAATCAAAAATTTGAGCTTTTGGAAATATTTGAAAAAAATATTGGAAACGTATATTTATTTTGTCATCCTCTTACATCCTCAGTATCACTTAAAGATAAGAAGTCACCTTATTTGAAGATTCATGGAGCTACGGTTTGTTTTAACCACTAAATATCGAATTTGATTTGAAAGGTACAGCTAAGGCTGATATAACGAAAAAAGGTAATGAGAAAATTGCTTTTACAGGAAAAACAGTTCTGATCTTCGAAAATATGCACATGTTTGAAACTTGTATTCTGAAATGGGAGTCACTCATACTAAGAAACTGAAGTGGGATAATGCGTTAACTCATTGCAACAGAACTAAGTAGTACTTCCGTACTCTAGAAGTTAATACAAGCAGTAGCGGATGCAGAAGTTAGTCGCATAAATTAAAAGAAATTTTAAAATTCAAAATGTGCTACTAACAACACCATTGGTCGGGCATTTGCAAAGAATAATTTCGTTAACGAATCGGGTTGTTACTTCATCAATCTGAAATTCAGATCAAAAGTTGTCAATTTATGCGACTAACTTCTGGATCCGGCACTGACAAGTGTTACTATAGCACTGACTGGATAGTGTCATCTACCTGCCGGAATTACTTCAGTTTTCCCAACATTCAGTTTAATACCACGGGACACCAAAATACTTGCGTTGAAATTTTCATTCCATTTCCGACCTGAAAACAAGTAACAGTCATAACATTTCCTTCACAACTTCCGTGGCCAACTCCAAAAAAAAGAATAGGTAGTTACTTTCCACTAATGATAAATAACATCATCTATATTTATTTTTATTGGTATAACAGGTATATAAAGAAAACATAAAGAAAACAAAATGGTATAACATGTATATAAAGAAAACTGACGAATCTCCCCAATTTCATCATACCAACCTGAAATATGGGAAGTAGTGACGATTATGAAATCTGCACGAAATGTATGTATCCTCTGTATTAGCGGTTTGGTGTCAATTTCTTTAATCCTTCAAATAGATAAAAAAAAACATTGTCATTTCTGATTGGACTTTTTCAACAAATTTATCAACACAGCTCATTCGAATTATTTTCTCAAAGATAATTTACTTAAGCTACAAAAATAAATAATTCATAATGAATATTTATTTATTATATTCATGATGCGTTTTACATGACCAGATGATCGGACGCGCCTACATAGTTACAGCAATGCAAAAGATAAAACTACACGACAAATTTTTTTGAGAAACATGTTTCGACTTACTCAAGTCATCGAAACATGTTGGCCCTCAAAAAATTTGTCGTGTACTTTGAATTATGCATTGGCTTGTGTTATCAAGAACTTTTAAACCTTAATTACCTGGAAGGATCTGAAATTCTGAGAAGACCCCAATTTGTTTCGGTGAATGCAAATGTGATGTTATGCCTGAAAACGTGAAACGAATGTTTATAAAAACATCACTATAATCGCTCTTCAGTCAGTCGCTAGAGGGCTTTTACTATGGGAAGAGTAGTTACTGTGTGGTAAGAATTCAGCCACTTCTCTCACTGCTCGCACATACCTTGTGTTGGTAGCATCCCAATGCTTTCCTAATCCATGTGTTATGTTCAAATCCAAAAGTAGATTATCTGAAAAAGATATAGTCCAAAAAAGTTGACACTTGCTACATTCATATTGACATTAAGATATTTCATTGAAGATATTTTATTAAAGATAGGTATATTATATATTGATAAAATGTGACGCATTCCACGCACCACCTGGATATATTCTTATAATTGTGCTGATGTGACTGTGACAGAGTTAATTGCGAAGCTAAACCAAGGGAAGCAATTAAGTGTATTGTTGAATGTTTCCTACTACTGAATAAGTTAACTCAGGAATCATCAACTTTATTTTATCAACAGTGCCTTATTCAAACCAACAATGTTGAGCTGTGACATTTGTCGAAAGAGTTGACAAGTTGACTTTTATAGAGGTGCAACGATGTTCGACAACGTTTGACCATTATGCCCTATTTTATCATGTGCTGTGCAGGGAATGGCATGTTCTCAATATAATGGTCTTTTAAGGCCCGACGGATATGTTGACTAGAGACGATTCAAAATACGAACACTTCAACCATTTTCGGAACAACAAGGCTGGGAGACTTAACCTGATAGCCATAGGCAACCCATGTGAAATTAGGTACCTGGGATAGCACTACCATTGCAATCACTACGCTGTAAGAAATTGCGAAGGTCGTTATCTTTCATCAACCGAGGGAATGTTGTATTACCGCAATATGTCCTGAAACATGCGGAAAGACAAAAGTGTGAACTAAAAGAAAGGAGTTGGAATGTGCTGAAAATTAACAAAAAAAATTGTCTTTTTTAATCTAATCCTGTCTTGTTCAGGTTCTCCAAAAAGTAGGTTTTTATCTTTAAAACATTCCCAAGGATGGACATCCCCACACACGAAGATTCCGTATGTTGTAGTTTACGAGTCGAATTGAAATACCAATTATAATTCCGCCTCGTACATAGCTTAAACTCGGATGAACGTTACTCCAAGGAACATGGTATCCGTTCTGAGAGAAATGGACGGATTAATTTAAGTCCAAATTGAAATCCAGTTTTTATTGCAAGTTGCAAATTATGAATACCATAGGGTATTTGAGTCGCAATTTCCGAACTAACGTAAAAATAAAATATACCAGTCGTTCAAGAATACTGTTTCAGGTCTGGTTTCCAGGTCTAAAAAATAAAAAAAAGTGACTGAACTACGCTGGTTATTTGGATAATTGAACCTAGTTGCAAGCTAACAAGTATAATATGTAATATATGCAATGTAACAATAACGTAAATGGTTTTAGTAGTAAGATGTTGTAATATTCTCCCAGCTCATTATAGTGATATAAAAGTGCAAAATATAGTAGCTAATTTTGTGAAATATAGTAATTAAAATAGTAATTTTACCGAAATATTTTCTTACCTACATTAAAATTTTGTGACTGTGTCACGTGATAACCATATTGAGGAGAGACTATAGCCAAACTAGTAGAAGAGTGGAGTAGCTAAAGTTACTACATTGTTTAATCAAATGAAAGATTTTGAAGCATACAATAATAGTGCTCAAGTTGTGTTATCAGGGGCGACCCACTAAATACGTGCTATCATTTTTGTATTTCTTCACAACACAACCTACACCTAATATAACACAATAGCAGAAAGCAGCAGTCCTTCAGAAATACATAGAACTCAAACTATGACTACTAAAAAAAGTCATCTATTTTGTAAACGGCATCCGATTCACTACCGACTAATGTATCACTCTGATGTGTATTTCATTTTATTGACAGCTCTTGTCAATCATTGTTTTCTCTGTGTAGAAATCTTAACTACTTACGAAATCACAAAAATTTTAAGAAATCATACCGGAAAGGTGTTTTTCCAAGTCTTGTATAATAATATTTTTTCCGGGTTGGGTAACTTCGTAGATAATGCTACGAGAAACGAATTGTGATTCAACGATTCAGTTGTATTATCGCAACACGAGACCGAGATGTTCGTTTTCTTGTGAATTATCAATGAATTCATTAATATATATATTAAGATAGCGTTTTACTTACATCATAATCGGTAAAGAGAAAGCTGTCCAGTGTGGATGTTTCTACGGTACCAGTTGCAACAGAAAGTATCTGTGTCCTCAAAGTCTGAAGGTCATGAAAAATTTTAAAAAATATGATAGTCTGTATAGATTAAAAGTTACCTAGATGGTGAAGTGTTCATTGATAATTGAAATTTTCTGTCGAAAAATGCAATGAGAAAGTCCAACATTCTTTGGATTTTTCTCTTATTCGAGCCACGAAAAAAGCTAATAAAATTCTGTATTCGTGCGCGTTACTATGCTTTACTAGTCCACCTCAACAATTTACCACATTCGTTTCATGGGGGTAAGAGCAAATGCTGGCTTCTTTGTTTAGTCTAATTTTCGAAAACACAAATCCAGTGTTTTAGGCAATGGACCTTAAACGTTATGTTTTGTATAACCTCTAGCACTCAAGGTTAGTCCCGGCCTTTAACTCTGACTCTTATGTGAACCACCAGACTTCGAAATAAAGTTTTTCATTATCAAGTTATTCCATATAATTTACCAATAATTCATCTTCATTATGAATGGGAACAAACTCTGCATTTGCAATGTCGATATCGCCCAAACTTGCTACATATCCAAGCTAAATAAGAAAAATGTTCAATTCAAGAAATTCAGAATTTCTAGTTAACATCGTATAAGAAAGAAATGCACTTGATTTTTTTACATTCTCAATACTAGTTTTGTTTGATTGTTTGTAACCTTGTCTAAGTGATTTATTATCCAAAAACCAAGTGAGACCAGAACAATATGCCAGTCGGGTTATTCTCAACTCGGAAGCTCTGAAGATTCTTCATTATAGGGTTAATTTGAGGGACGGCATTTCTCGTTGCGATGGGTGAAATTTTTCATTTTAAAAATGGAAAGTTGCAACTGCGTAGCTAATAGTTATTGCTGGTATTGCATGTCTTATTCACAATCAGTTTTAATCAGCTTGTTACTGTCTACAATTTTCTCACCATGGATCGTAAGTTCGGGTGTTTAACAATATTGCCATTATTGTTGATCAGTACACAATATCCATTCGCACCAAGCTGAATGAAAAAATAGACAAGAACGTTGTGTTTTCCTTTCCAAAAATGCGATAACTTGACTGACGAGTGTGTAGGTTGATCTGAAATGACACTTACATAAGGTTGGTATAGAACGTTTTTCAATTCGTCAATTGTAATATCTGTTCCACATACACCCAAGAATGTGCCGTTCTGAAATGACGAGAAAATTTTTGGATCTTACTTCAGGCTGACTAACTAATTACGTGGTCAAGTTCTTCACAAGCCTTACCGAAAACACAGGTAAAGTACCCGTTACCATCATACCAAGTCCCTAGAAACAACAGTTGGAGATTGATGAACTATAACATACGAAAGTTTAACATGAAGATATTCTTACAGTAGGTGCCACTTACTGATGCATCCCTGTAAACGCCTGTCCAAACTGGATGTTGGAGTTTGCTTGCAGCCATCGGTCGGCTTAAAACTGAAACGTAGTCCTAAAAGGATTTTACATTTTCAACAAATGACTGAGAATTTCTATCGCATTCTGAAAATTCAGGGTCAGCTCAGATTTCATAAAGTTCAATATGCATCGGCGAAATCAACTAGACACCGGCCAATTTTGATGAATTTGATCTCAATGATTTATTAAACCCTCTCCTGACTTTAAAATTTTTTGTCCATCCAACTTAAAGAGGCGGTATTACGGAATGGCAATCCAAAGCAATCATTCACTTACAATCCCGCTAAGGAGGAGAAAATAGACCAAAATATTAGGATTCCTTCGGATTGCGATGGGTTGTCACTCTGTATTACGAAAACTTAAAAAGATGTTTGCAAACAACTTTTCAAGTATGCGCATATTTCTGATGTGCAGTAGTACCCTGACACCACCCTTTCAAGACCGCTAAATTCTTGGACATGTGCAAAAGACGAGCGATTACACCATAAGCTCGGTTTTGCGTGTAGCTCCACCATCCAGCGCTACATATACGATGTACTGAATTCTAATATCCAAAACAAAAGCAACTTTACCTCTATTCTATCTCTAACTGCTCCAACCGTTGGTATAGCATAGTAATGACCTAAAGTGTATGTCATACAACAATGGTGAACAATGAAATGCTAAGATGATGATAAGGTGAAGCAAAGACAGATTGAAGTGTAGCAGATTGTACAAGAAAGTATTTTCTCGCATTTTCTTGTATTTTTACCCGCTTTGCTTGTATTTGCTTATATGTCGACTCAAACAACAGCTACCCACGTACATTATTACGCGCGTTCTCCAGTTTTCTATCCATTGTCTATCGTTATTATTAATGACTACGAATTTGAAATCAAGCTCACCTTTGTTTTCACACGCCATCCATATCAAATCATCAGGAGGATGAGATGGAGTACCAACCAAATATGTGAATATTCTCACCTGAATAATAATGACTATAAGAGATATCTGATGTGAAAAATATTTTTCCTTTCTCTGATGTCACCACGAATTCCCACGTTTGCAGTTGTTATTGTTAGTTTTAAAGTTGTTAGGGTTTCTCTAAAAGTAGATCTTATTCGGTGAAAAACAAGCAACCTTGCCTCTGGGTGGGCTCTCTGATCAAGGAGCTTCAAAGACTCACAAATCAGTAATAACGCATTCACAGAATTTCTTAATGCTTATATTTTACACAATATCTTACTTGCCTCTTTGTTCTTGTTGTACTTTTCAAACACACTTTCCTGTTTTTCCTCTGTACCATCAGTAAAAATCATTATCATTTTTTGACAATGACTACCAAGTGACTAATAAAAACAAAAAATAACGATTTCATGACTGAGTTGAGAGCCCAACGCCCAAGGCCCAACGCCCAAGACAGTCATGTCGATCGAGAAATAACGGCGAAATAATTTCCGGGTTCTTCAATTAAATGAAAAGTTGTACATTTTTCACAACTTTATAGGATTGCATACAGGCATTTCTGCATACGAGCATAACTTATAGTAATTACCTTTTCCAAAACTTCAAATGCTTCTGTCAATGCAAGTTTCCAATCTACCGAGTTGGTAGGTTCGCTTGTGATCAGGTTTTGCTTGAACCACTATTCATAAAAATATGTTCTGGATGAGGACGGGGGAGGTCTTACATGGTTTGTGAAAATAAAACACTAACCTCCCGATTTCCTTTTGTTGCCTGAATTAACGTATTATTACACGACAATGATGCTACATCAACGTTGAACTAAAATACCAAGAATGATCCATTGTTGAGTCGAGTATCTATGGCACACAGTTACTTACAATCAATAAAGCTTTCTCAAGCCAGTTTAGCCTTATATTTATATTATATATCTATTTTTATATTACATGTCTTAATGAGAACTGTTAAATTTTGAAAAGCGCTACATTCTTCGCAGCAAATACATTAAATAGAGAAAAGTACATGGGTGCGCGGAAATACCAAATTTAATTTCGACTGTTGAATGTGATATCGTGTTCAACAACGAGAAATACATAAATGTGGTATTTCCAAGCATTCATGTACTTTTTTGTTCATTAGATAAACGACAGTTTTCAACGAGAGCAATTTGAGAAAAATACAAAATACAGTTTGAGATTTTTCCCGCGTAAACAAAAAAACGGCAACGCGATTGGTTGAAAAGCGATAATTTTCACATGTAAAATTATTATAATTTACATGTATCAGTTTTATCAGTTTTTTTAACCCGAAATCCTTATTATACTTTACATAATAATTGTGAAATTCATTAATAATTCACAAAGAAAACACAGAAAAAATCATTAGCGTAACGGAGTTTGTATATGTTGAAACAGATTTGTATTCATTTGCACAAACTTTAACTTCGATTTTATTCGTGTTATATAAGAATTAAGATTTATGTTTAAATTACTTCACCAATAGATTCATGAGAATTGAGATTGCAGACTTTCACAAACTATTTACAATACGCGTCAGATACAACACGGCCGCTCATGTTGTAAACTGTACTTTAATATAAATTCTTTTTCAGGAACCAGACATAGGATTAACTTACATATAACTGTATGTTAACACAATAACTTACATAAAGTACAGTGAAAAAATCGTTCTCAGATAAAGTGTCAATCAAATTCGTGACAGCTAAACGAGCAATGAACCATGTTTGACCAACCATACTTCCACTCCTGGGAATTAACAAGAAAAGTCAGTTGATCCCAGAAATTGCGAATTATGGAATGCCGGTATCAAGAGGCTTGGCACATGGACATTAGTGACAATGTGCAACAATAGAGACAGGCTACATCACCAACGTGAATAAATATAGCCCTCGAAACATGAAACTTCTCCTGATTGCCCCTGATGATTACAGAGTGTCGAAATGTTGGATCGATGATTTCTAAGCCAGTGTAGCAAATGTCGATTAATTCATCTGGCTACTCTGTAAATAGCTAATTTGTTACTAGCTCATGTTTTGTTGTAGCCATACTATATACGATCAACACACACAGGACTTTCAACGAAAATAAGGAAATACCTGTCAACAAGAATAACCATACTTTTTGGCGAAGCTGCTCCTTGAGTGTACCTAAAAATTCCATACGTCGTTTGTTGGCACATAGAAAATATCGCGTGTTTCTGCACATGCACAAAAATGTTGGCTGAATACAAAACAACGGTATTCTCCGACTGTGAAAGACAAAAAGGCATTTAGATGACATTTAAATTATAACACGATGGTTACAGATAAATCAAAATAAATATAAAAAAAACGTTATGAAAGATGCGTCAAGGTATTTTATAAACTATTAACAGGTGCAATGCTTGTACTGGAATTTCTATATAAAGATATATTTATGACCATATTTACGTAGAAGCACAATTGATATTAAAGATTGAATGTGAACGAAAAAATTGTTTTAGAGCAAACATGTTCCAGCATTCATGTGCCATCTTCATTGCATTGAAGATGGCACACGAGTGCTGGAACATGTTTGCTTTGAAAAAAATGCCGTTTATATTCAATCTTCAAAGGTATATTTCATGGAAATCAATTTTACAAAGCATTATTGACTTCGTAATGCCTTATATGGATAGCATGCTGGGGGCAGAATTCAATGTGATTTCACTTTTTGGTGATTGGAAATTGTGTTAAAATTACTTGTTACGCGTTTCATTATTCAACTTACCAAGGTCTTCTTCTTGCACTATAATGTAGATTAGTCCACTTCTTAGCTGTAATTAAGGAAACTCGATGAGTGTGAGTCTGTTATGGAAGACTGTCAATCAATGTCACCATAACGAGGTTATTAGAATATTGGCCTTTTTTTCGATCTACTGAAATAAGCCGATATAGAGAAACATTGTGCACGCTTGAAAAAAAAACTTTGCGTATTACTATTTATCCTTGGCACTATAATGTATAAGGTAGAATGAGGAGGGTCACAATTTCTTAATTTAAGAAAATGTATATATTCAATTATTAGTTCATTTCAACACGTCATTTGCACCTGGATATGTTCTAAAAACAGCATCATGACTTCCAAAATATTGCCATTTTAACATAGAATCTCGTTTGATATTCTCTCTGAAAACCTCGTCTAAGCCCGTTGTCCAATAAATTGTCTTTAAAACCTCTGGACCTGATAAATAAAAATGTCCGTACGGGCCTTTGGTAAAACAAAAGAGTGAACAAAATGCGCAAGAGATTTATTGCCGGTTTTATTGACTGCTTCTGTTTCAATAATATATTCTCACCAAATATATTCGCACCGAACCTGACTATTCATATATTTGGTTAGCTCATAGCTGAGGTTCGAATCAACCCGCGAAGGCAATACGGCTCAACACGGTTTACTTTGCAAGTGATCAGACGGGTTAGCGAAGTTGAGCGAGCCTGGGTTAAGAAAAGATAACTGAAACGCGTTACTCTATTATAATGTGTTTCTTTTTCTCCTGACCACTCAACTAATATAAAGGAACCTGTTTTGGTTGCCCTGTTGAATAAAATGAATCGCGAATAAGCACTTAAATTCAGTATCAAGTGAATGGGTAACACTGCTGTAATTATGTTTCTCACAACTGTGAGAAAAGAGTGTCCCCTTTCTAAAATAGTATGTATTCTCAAGTTTTGCTACTTACTTTTTTCGTAAACGTTTGCTGGTATTTGAATGCCACTGTGAGATGTATTTACTGCTTTCTTGAATCTATCATCATACGATAAAGTAACAGGAATACTTGAACCATCAATGTTAATCATATTAACATATTTCACGTCCTGAGAATAATATATTGATCATTGTGAATGATAATAGTTCAACTTAGTAATACTAATAATGAGCTGAATCGATCCATTGAACCAATTCACTCACTCCAGGTTGATTCATATAGTACCTACTATATGAATTTTATGCACGAAACATTGAACACCGAAGTTGATGGAATGACGTCGAAAGATTTTGAACGAAGTGATCTTTAGATGTGTGTTGAATTAAATTTATTTTCCCAAATATCCCGTTAAATCAAGTTTTTTTTGTGAAAAACGACGCGCCTTTCATTATGATTGATCCCCTGAGATAAGTCGCCAAACACGATATACTCACTTCCTCTGTTATCTTCTGATCTTTATTTTCCTTGTACAATTTCTCGGCTTTTTCTTTTATTTTCTGTTTTCAAAGCAGTCAAATCAACAAGGTATTTCACATGCAACTTCGAATGTTTAAATCTTACTTTCAATGAATCGATTTTTGTTTTGAAATAATTTTCCATATTTTGCGCACTGCCCCTCACCAGGACGTCTGGATCGATCGTTTGGACTTCTTTTATACTTTTTGTATACCTCTGTGAATGAGAAAAATAATGACCGAGCCAGTTTTCGTTGGTCATACACAAACCCTAAATCTATCAATGGCAAACCATGGAATTCAAGGAATAAACGTTAATAGATGTTTGCATAACCTTAAAATACCACGAGAACTACTGGCAGGAGAAAATAGATTGGATTATAAGAAGTGGTGGCTTTTGGGGAAACGCCAAGCAAGAATAAACAAGGCTGTATTATTCCAAATGCGGTTTGACCGAAAATTAATTCTGTCGACTTTAATTGTCAAAATGCAATGTCAAAAGGTAATATCAGAAGGTAATATCAGAAGGCATTAATGTTGGAAGGATTTGGAATCAAGATATGGCGTCTACGAGGGTGGAAATTTGATTTTTTGTCAAGTTTGATTGATTTTTTGGAACTGGACATTGATTGAATTTCAAATGGACAATGAAAAACCAAACAAAAATTCTAAGCGTTACACGAAATGTTTACACGCAGTTCAGCTGTGTGTAATATAGCTATATAGTGACATTGGACACGCGCAAAATCGACCAATGCAACGTTTGCTGGATAATACGATGGATATAGCTTAAGTTTGCACGTGTTCAATGGAATGACAAAAATATGTCGAACAATACGACAATGGGAATTGAAAACTTTTCTTGAATTGAAAAATTATTCTTGGAATTTGACACAACACATTCAACGATGACAGCTAATTTGTGAAAGCTATAAACTTGTAAAGATTACTCTTCCGTTTTCTATTCAATACGTTCTTTGAAAAAATGGACGTTGAAAAGTGGACGGGTGCTCAACAAAAACTGGAAAGCATTTTTAGGAGCAATTGT
>FXAL01022313.1:0-13281 GCA_900177555.1 Renilla reniformis
CTCA
Organism: Renilla reniformis; assembly: GCA_900177555.1. NCBI lineage: Eukaryota > Metazoa > Cnidaria > Anthozoa > Scleralcyonacea > Renillidae > Renilla > Renilla reniformis. Next base: position 5 of record FXAL01022313.1, read on the forward strand.
ACTGGCTGAAATAATGGAGTGTTCAGAGAAGTATTGTTAGTTGAGCAAGCATGTTTTCTTCGCCTTTCTTCAGGAATATTTGCGCGTTGAGAAATGAACGTATTTGCACCATCTTCTACTTTATTTATATTTTGTTTCATTGGAGGTTTATGGAGGTGTCTTATTTCAAAATGTATTATTGTTCTAGAAGGGTTCTTTGATGAGTCAACATGACCTGGGGTTTTTCTTGCAATGGTAAATTGCTCAGTTGTTTTTTTCTCTTTATTTCTATTTTTCTTATATTGTTCTTCACCTAACGCCATATTTATCTGACCATCGCAATGTTCGTTAATTTTATCAAAGTGATGTAGAATGACGTGATCGTTGCTTGGTGACTTTACCTGCAAACAATTATCATATTTCATATTTTGCATCCTTGAACAGCATATTGATTTTTTAGAATTTTGATCAAATCCACCATGACTGTTTCTTCGCACAAGATCAATCTCTTTCTCCATTGTCTTTTTAGCTAGTTCTTTTTGACTGTTCAAATAATCTAGTCGTGCTAATAATATTTTATCTTCAGCAGCATTTTGTTTTCTCACCATCTCAGTACTACTTTGATTTTCTTGATATTTTTTCGCAAATTCATAAAGTGAAAGATCTTCATTAAATCGTCTGAACATTGTCTCGTTTGATATGAATCAATTGTGTGATCTATAACGCACAGTTCTATAACTGCGAATCATATATCACAAATATGTTATCAAAGAGCGTTGTTATTTCATACCAGCAATTTGACGACGTCAAGATCGTGCAGTCAGTCGTGTCTCAAAGGAAATATATGATAAGACGATGTCGTAAATCAATATTTGTCTCGTGTATACTGAATTATCGATTTTCATGGTGATAATTTTCCATATTGTCTGGTTTTCCTCACATTTAAGCGCAATTCATTTCTGGTGTCAAAATAATTAGCATATTTTTCGTGCCACCGCGTGATTGGTCAAAACTTCCACCATCATATGTTTGCCGAAAAAGAGTTATTTAGTTCGCCCGGTTCATCAATCTTGAATAAATATGTGTTTATGAGGGAAGAAAATAATTAGAAAAGATTTTTTGGAGGTCACGAAGCCTGAAGACACGATGTACTTTCACAAAACACTGACTTTCCTTATGTTTTCAAGAAGATTGACGACTAGCAAACCATGTGCTTAATTTGAAAACACATGAATAACGAGGTAATATGAGAGTCAAAGCCTTAAAATTATCATGATGCGTGAGGGTTGTTTGGTCTAAATATCCCGCGTTTTTGATTGAAATTGTGACAATCAAGACAAAAACTAAAGGTTCATAAAATGGCGGTGTTAATGCCTGGGGAAAGAAATTTCCAGTTGTTCTGGAGAAATGTTCCAGCATACGATTTCATATATATTTATAAACAGATAGATTATTATAGCCGTGTTTTTCGAAGAATATCCGAAATGATGGAAACGACCAAAAAGACCAAGAAGATAGCATATTATAAACCAGAACCCAGTTGTTCATCTACTATTTGAGTAATTACGTTGCCTTGTCATTAATCTATGATTGAATGTAGGTAGTCACAGATCACAGACGGATTATTTACTGTTACACATCGGCTATATTTTAACAAAAATACATAAGATCAGCAATTTAAAATATACACGGAATGGTGTATTTGGAATCTGTATACATTTATGTACAAATTAATATTACCAGTCAATATAATGTTATACATGGTACGGTTAATAAATATCAAAAGTGAAATGGTTTACTACAATTCTTCCAGCTAACACTATCCATATAACTACGATTGTCGACAATTTGTAAAATATTTTTGCCAAGGCATAAAACTACCATTATCAACAGAAGAACATTGCAAGAAAAATGCAACAAATAATGTTTGCGCCAAACATTTGATACCGGAACTCTGGAATAATTATCCGAGATAAAAACAGAAATAAAATTAAAGAAAAAATCTATAGATACAGCAATTGCAATTCTATCAAGAAACTGTTCGAAAAAGGGCATGGCAGTCGAAGGAACTTCAGCGTTTAATAAAATATCTAGTATTGTGTAAATTTGGCTAACAATTAACGCGGTGTAGTCACAAAGTATGCGTTGGATATTCAAGTCAGCAGTAAAGTGTTGGTATTTTTTGTTCCAAGATAATTCCATTGGCGCGGTTGAACAACAACAAAGAAGCAGTTTTGACCATAACTTTCTTCTTAAATCCGAAGTAGCTTGTGTGAACACAGTGAAAAGACCCCGAATTATCGATAAAGCCAAGAAAAACCAAATATTGGTCAAATGTGCTTGCATTAAACGATAAAGTATTATAGGTATTCCTTGCATTGTATAAACAAGGATAAAGCAACGGCCATGTTCTACAAATGACGTATAATACATGACTGAGTATTTGACAATGAGGAATGGTAAGATTGCTGATAGTGGTGGAAATAACGCACACAGAGCTTTTTTGATACCATGTGTTGACATATAATGATCAACAATAACATATCTGTACAATACAATAAGTAAGTTTCCAAGAAAGAACTGTCCTGAGACACTTGCTATAATTGGTAATTTTGATAGATGGCAATAAACTGGAACGTTGACGATTTTCGTAGCCAAAACATAAGCTGAAGAAACTAAATTTACAAAGAACATAAAATATCCAAAATAACTGGAATACTCTCTTTTCTGAGAATGGACATCAACATATAATATTGTTTTGAAAACACCGACTATCGCACCAAGGAATATAGCAATGTACATAGTAACCATGAAATGTTCTTTGTACTTTTTCCATCCGATAATCAAACCAATAATTATAGGGAACCAAAGAAATATAAAAATAGTTTCTATACAATCTCCAATAAAACGCCAATGTTCAACGACTCGAGAATGTCGCCATTTGTTTAAAACATTTGCATATTGCTTGAAACAAAGATTTGCTGTATTCAAATCAAGGTAAGCGACGATGATAAATAAGACGATTGTAGGTACAATCATCTCAATAATAAACTAATATTCATCCATAAAGTATGCAACAATGATCGTGGAATACTTGTCATGTTATGATCGTCTCTTTGAGAACTAATAAGCAACGGCTTACATTCTTGTGTAGTCTCAATACTACAATACGAGGTCAAATCGCCGCTATGCGAGACTGACGGGCTACAAGGAAACGCGTTTAAATATCCATTTCTTTGTATTGTTCTATCCTCGTTGTTCTTCTTCGATTTGCCGAACATGAATATTGACATACAACTTAAAATCAAGCGAAATAACTCTTCAAAAACGTTAGAAACCATTGTTGTGTTTTATACTTTGAACTGAACAGTTCAAATTACATTTTCGAGTTTCGGATTTTTTTCATATAAAAAGGTCGAGATGCTTTGGGGGCCTGAGCTCAATGGTTAATTCTGATCTCCATTACCCAACGATAACAGAATAAAACGTGTTGTAAACTTTTCAAAATATTCTTTGAGACTTTGTTGATTTTTTTCCACACCCATGAACTTCTATTATGGATTCCATCAATTCTTTCTTCCTTGATACGATATTAAATACCTGAAAACATCTAGTTGTAAAACAGTCGGACAAAAATGACTACAGTACCGCGCTAGATGGATGAACATGGAGAGATAACCATCTAGACATTGTTGATATTATGCAACAGTGCTCCTCTGAGCCGTGATATAGAATTCAGGATAATGGACATAAAATCAATTATTCTAAAAAGATGATCGCACTTTTATTTTCTATTTGCAACGGTGCTACTTTACTTTTACTAGTATATTTTACCACTATACAACGTTATTTAAAATTAAAACAATTATGTTGTAATACATGTAAATAATGACGATGTAAATAGAAATAACAAATATTACAGTTTTCAAACTCCACTTTTCCAAATAATCCAAAGAACTATGGGTGCTGTTGAGGCGAGAATCATCAAGGCAACTAAAAATTGCCCCCAATCAGGATAAACCAGTGCCGTTGTCCACTCTTGCGTTCCATTATATTTTGTACTGTATGGTTTCTGAGAGGAAATAAACAAAAATAAACTAGTATTATATTAAAATAGAATAAGGAAAAACAAAGCACGAATTTCCGGGTTTGTGTGGAAATGTGACCCAAAGGATTAAAATTTTGGATTATCAACAAAAAATGTAAACATGGACATACTTTTTTAAAACTTTCAAAATGTAAAATGCATTATATTGATGTGTTGAAAATGAAATATCATTATTTTGTTTGTTTGGTTTGATTTAGATAAAAAGTACAAATTGACAAGATGCTTGATAATTGGTAGGTCTCAGGTTACAAAATGGACGAGTTTTCTGCAATTTAGTCCCACATGAGCGTAACAGAGTAATAGAGTACCTGCTCACACCCGACGAATGCCTGATAAGCAGCATCTCCTTTGCCGAGGTCGTAAATTGTAGCAACAAGTACAATGAATAATGCTAATGGTGAGATATATTTCCAACAAATTCTCCAACCAACCCACGGTCGTTTACCCGTCATATCTTCAATGTCATCAGCAAACCTCGAGAAAAGGGAAAAGTCACACTTAGTGATCTTCAAACCCGGGTTTCTATCCCTGCACCCGCACATGATACCCGGCCTCCAATCATATATGTTCTCACTCTAGTTAAAATCCTTTCCACTGGCTTTTATATACGAGCTATAGGTCAATGGTTTTGATATCATTCCAAGATGACGCTTTTTACTAAACTAAATCGTTTCAAACTAAATTACATTCATTTCAGAATTTCAGATTCATCAAAAAAAACAATTTTCCAGACTGTTTAACCATCGAATGGCGTTATTAAGACAGACTGGCCATCGAATGATGATTTGTGGGCTTTTCATGAGTCCAACTTTAAATTTCTGGATCCATAGAAAAGATCTAGGAGAATTTGAACTGCTGGACTACATACCTATCATTCCCATAGATCCAAGCGACGCCAATGCATTGGAAAAATGCGATGATAAGTAATGGTATTGTGGCGCAATAATCATCAAATATTTGAAAAACATAGAAACCGTTGCCAGCGACTAAGGCTAAACCAATCAACAGCAAGATAACAGCAACAACAGCTGCAAAGAATAGTTGAAAAAAGGTAAAGATAATTTAAGGAATCCTCTGCTGTTTCAACAAGTATGGATTAAATCATTAAAAATCGTTAAAGTAAGCAAAAGACCATTTTTGGTAAAGAAATTTGCTAGCAATTTTGACTGTTCGAGTATTCACCCCTCGACCCACTGTTCCCTGTTCAATTTCATGCAGGCTGCCATGTTGAATGACATGTAATGGTTGCCAGGCACCAGCCCAATATCAATGAATGCTTCAGGGAATGCAACCATTGGCGACCTCCATGAAGTATTATAGGCGTAATTGCGAATTCAACTTTCTTTATAAAAAGTCTTTTGGTTATTCTAAAAGCATTTTTTGAACCAAACTTTTTAAAACAGTGGTGGTTCTACTAAAGGACTTCACTGATGAATATTAATTTGACGGCCATGTTGTTCTAATCATGTCGCACCTGTACAGACTTCTTTTCTCCACTTTTTCGGAAATGTCCCCAGTTCCATTAAAGGACCTATTACTGCCTCAAGTGTTCCAAATTCACTGTCGATTCCAAGAAGAACCAACATGAAGAAGAATAGAATAGCCCACAATGGTGATATATCCAGTTGAAGTAAAGCATCCGAGAAAGCCATAAAAGCAAGTCCAGGACCACTACCAACCTGATAATAAGAATGATTTCGGATAAGAAGAATGCGGAATGACGTCATATCCTTGGTGTCCCGGCTCATTGGTAAATCAAAATATCATGTGCGAAATAAAGCCATTTTGAGTTTAAGCAAAAAATAAAGTTTTCATTAATCAAAATGTGTAGTTTAATAGCCATGTTGAATGATTATACCCTGCCTTGGATACAGAAAAGTTCTGGATTGATGAACAGAAAGAAAAAAACAATTTTATTTTCTGTCCATTGGTCGTAATCTATTTCTCATGTTTCCAAAGTTTTCTATCAATTCTCACGATCATAAAATCATTAATAGAATGTATCTATATTTCAATACATTTGTTGATATATAGAAAAAACATGCTGTAAAAATACCACGTGTGATTATTTCGCAGCGTGCGTAGTTGCGTCAAGAGAAACACTCACCTCAGAAGCTTTTATCCCAGTTTTTAATTCTCGATATCCCAAAATTGAGAACACAACAACACCAGCAAATATCGATGTTCCACAATTAATAAATACAACTGTATAAGCATCAGTCATACACTGGTTATTATATGGCATGTAACTTGCAAACGCCAAAAGTGCTCCGAATCCCAAACTTAATGTAAAAAACATCTGTGTCGCTGCATCTTTCCAAACTTTCACATCTTTAAGACGTTCCCACTGTGAATATGTATAAAGATTTTGTTTGGAAACAAAATACAGAAGTAATATTGAGTAGCGGCGCTAAATCGATCATTTACGGTAAGTTACTTGCTTACATCTGGTGTTATAAAAGTTTCCAGGCCATTTTTAGCTCCATCAAGTGTTGCGCCACGAATACAAAGAACGATGAGAATAATGTATGGAAATGTAGCTGTGAAGTACACGACCTGTAATTCCATAAAAAAGAAATTCTTTACTAAAACAATTACATACTTATTATGAAACTGATGGAGTGACTTTTATTCAGATACCTGATCTTATAATCATTGTTTTTTCATTTTCAATATAAAAGAAAAACCGGAATAGGAAAAGTTGTTTCAACAGACTACAATTGCGAGCAACGTTCTTGTCACGTAGCACCGCGTATAACGATCTGTCAAAGTTTGGAATGATGGTGTTGAACATGCATTTGTTACGAAAAAAAAAAGATTGGCACCAAATTCGTTACAAGAAGAACTACGGAAACTAATTTACAATATGGAAAATTTAAAATGCGAACATTCTTTGTAATTCATTTGTTATTAATCTCAGATACCGATCAAACTCAGAGTCTCGTGAAAAACAGTAGGATTTCAATCCAGGAGAATGAATGATTCATAATTCATTTTTCTTGTACTTGGGAAAGATGAAGTTTTCAACCGAACGTCTTACGTCTACATACCTTGCCACTGGATTTGATACCTTTGACCACACAAAGATAAACTATAACCCAAGCTAATATCAAACAACCAACCAGTTTACCATTCAACCCTTTACTGTAATCTTCTAGATCAGTCGCTACATCAAGTACTTCTGTGTAGAAATACCACTGAGGTGGATCAATGACGCAACAATCAGGAAAATTAGTAACATTAGCTTTTGAGGATTCATACATTTCTTTTGTATAATTATACATTGAAGAATTGACATTAAGTGCAGTGAGATTTGTTTTCCACATTTCTGATGTTTCTTGCAAACTTTTATATTCTGGATATTTTGAACATAACTCATCTATCTTCCATGGTAGATTTTTTTGCATTGAAATGAACAAGTAGAACAAACACCAGGCGATAACGATGACGTAATAGATACATAAAAGAAGCGAGACAACTATACAACCAATGCCAATACCAAATAAAGCTGGGTGAATATCTTTCCATAATCCAACTGCTGTTTTGCGCATTTTTTGACCAATAGCAAACTCCAGTAACATAAGAGGCATTCCTTCGATTAACATGAAGATCACGTAAGGAATAAGAAAGGCACCTAGAAACCAGGAAAATTTTAGGAAAATTAATCTACATCTCAAGGAGTACAGGGTTTGAAACTCCAGCAGGTGGAAAAACATGGAAAAACAGAAACTGATTAACTAAGTATGTACCACGACCGATTAACATCAAATAAATTAGCTACGTGTTTTGTGAAAATTCAAAAAAAATGATGCCGGCCAATATTCACTGCACAACCATTGTCAGCCATCTTGATTCGTCAAACAAGTTTTTTTCCGGATTCGATTGTATTTTTGGGTCTTTTCTCATTTCCTGGGGAGAGTTATTCAAAATGCGATTATCTAATGCTTGATTACTGAGTAAATTCCTAGGAAAATTCATGGGAACCCTGTTTCAAAACATTGTTGTTTTTGAGAGAATTATTATACATCCCATTTCAGTTACGACACAGTAAATAGAACAGTAGATTAACTTTAATCTTAACGCTAATCTACTTTGATGGGAGAAATGCGCCAACAACAACGTTTGATCGGATTTATCATCAGAGAAAAGTCTAAGCCATAGAATTTTCCAGATTTGGTAGAATTTACTTTAATAGATAAGAAGTTTGTGAAAGCATAACAACGTGAAATTGAGAGTTGTTAGCTATTATCATTTCCGACAAAATAAACAGATTTGTATTCTTCGTGATAAATAACACGTCGTATTACAAGGAAATACCACAAGTTATAACACAGCAAATAAAATGCTTACACTCAGCTACCAGATTGTGGGATGTTGACATGTGATATACCGCCCTATAATAGCTATACATCTAAGACAAATGATACTGCGATCTATTGGTATACGTGAAAGGTAACTTAAGAAAACCATTTTGCTCGTCTAAAACTCGACTATATGATAATAAAGCAATTCTGAACAACAATCAAAAATATGGTAAAATCATCAAAACAACTTCCCATACCCATATTATATGCTACTATCACCGACTATCACCTACTATCACCAATCATCCAACTTGTTTTCATAAATAGTTTATATATAAAACGCTTTAATTCCTATTTATTACATTTTTTAATGAACAATAAATGTTTTAATCGTATTATACAACTTTCGACGTCATTTTGTGTCATCTTCATAACGATGTGGACACGTTTATTGGAAATGTGTACCTAATAGTTATGTTTTCAAGAACATGGTATTAATATTCATTATAGGTTTTGTTCATGATTGGATCTCATTTTCACTATCGTGCAAGAGAAATTGACCCATGCGTTGTGGTAGACAAGTTTGATGGAAACTATAAAGTTATCATTTTAGCTGTTTTTTTCACAGCTGTTTATAATATCAATGTAACATGGCAACTTTCTGTTGTTGCATAAGATGAGAATACGGAACTAAATATTCAGTCTGGGGTTAAAAGTTCAATAAGAGTTAAATGTAGTGAAAATAGAAAGTAGTTTAATATTATTCTCAACATTCGGACTGAGGTACATAATATTTTTGAGCGCTAGAATTTCAGCACAAATCATGTTTAACACTAAGTACTCTAGACTTTCCTACTACAGCTATGGTTTTCTTATGGTCAACCACGACTTTATATGAAAAGTAATAACTGTCTAACAATTGCAAGGAAAATAAGTTTCGTTAAATAGCATTCAAGCAACGAAATAATTTGAAAAATGTCATATCTATGTGATTTGATTTAATAAGTTTTAGTGACAATGATTTCCACCGTTAGCTCAACTCAAACAAGCAATAATAAGAAGTGATATCTTCCAATCAGAAAGATGTTTCTTGAAACATAAACCATGACACACGCATTGCAAGTATGTGGAAATTAGTTAATTAAAGGTCATAAGTCTGTTACAAATAACACAAGACGCAAGTCTGTGGAGAAATCTTTCATCGGGCATACAATGTGCATAATATTATCTTTTTTCTATTCCAAAGTAAACAAAATATATGAAGATGAAGTACAAGTTTGCCGAGAAGTCATTGAATCATTAGAGACAATGGAATCATTGTAACGGAACCAATTTATTAGAGAACATACTGTTTTATTGTTCGTATTCAGTATAATATGAAATTATAGCATACATACCTCCGCCATTTCGTTGACATAGATAAGGGAACCTCCAAACATTTCCAAGACCAACAGCTAAACCAATAGAAGCTAAAAGAAACTCAGCTTTGTTTCCCCAGCTATCGCGATGTTGAACAATTTCAATACCCGAAGCATTCTGAGTTCCATTTTGTAGTTCTGTACCAACTTCTCCTGAATCATTATTGAGTATTCTAATTATTAGTATGATATTCACGAGAAGCGTGAATTTTAATTGAGCAACGTGGCTCTACAAATCATTGTTTACACAAGTATAGAATGACAAATTCAACTGCGTCATAGAAGTTTTATCCTAACTACATTGAAATTCATAGCGTTTACAAAAAGAAAAAATTAATCAGTTATTACGCGAACAATTTGTTACAATTTATACTAATATAGAATGATATTTTGACTTAATTTAAAACTGTTTTTGAGACACGTTTTTCCAGTTTGTTTACATGACGATTGCTAATTTGGCTCGGTTTCTTATCCATGTGTCTAATCGTATTTTACTGGAAATTGTATTGAACACAGTTTTTGTTACACAGCTATTACTATACAGGTACTAGCGCCTATAGAGTTAGTGATATTGCAGTGATTTCCCTGATAGTTAATTTCTCTTATTATTAAACCACTATATAATAATTGGCAAGATTTAGTATAGTCTCAAATTTGTATGATAATCGATATATCATAGTATACCTTTATAATGAGAAATATCATCCAATTCAACGCCTTTGTTCTCTGCCATATTCTTCCCTCTTCGTAAAACTAGCAGAGATGAAACCGATGGGACGGCAGGTACCTAGAACAAATCTCAAACAAGGATACACTTGATCTTCGGCTTAATTCATTTTCAATGTCGCTTTTGATTGGCTACAAATCAGCGCTATGCAAATTGAAGGGTTTGGGCGTGAACCATTTTAATCATAAAGTAACTTAAAATTCATTCAATTGTACATGTTTGTGGTATAAAGAAGAAAAGTGTTTTCTTTTCAAGATATGCAGGAATTCGAAGAATCTCCTCGATTAGTACAACACTAAATACAATGAAACAAAATAAACCTTGACAATATCCTGCAAACACTATTATTAAAACCATGAATACCAGGGAATGCCGCGACAAGAGAAAAAATGAGTTCTTTGAAAATGATGAATTACACGTTTGTGCTGAATTACCTTAGGTTTGCGACAAAATTTCCCAACCCAGACCCTATATTCCACTCTTCCTTACCTAGCGCTTCTCAAAACTCTTAACCCAACTCTGAAAATAAATAAAAACTAAAGAACTAATGTAGTCAGTATCCTTCGTATGCGATTCATTCATTTGTAAAAGGGTTATTTTTTTATTTTATTAATATCCCCTAAAGGCTCCGTCGGAGATTCCGACAGTAAAAGTTATTGTTTTGAAAAAAAAACAGGCCTATCCATGTCACAAACCAGAATATCTTGACGTCACTCCATCAGTTCCAACACGATGACGAATATTTTGTGATGACCAGAATTACAAACGAGAATTTTTAGTAATGTCGCGTGTCCTTAATCGCCGAATAAAGTCTGTTATTAAGAAAAGTAATTTTTATCAGCTTCAATATCACACAGTACAATTTCTCAATTTTGCGATCCTATATATGTCGATAACAATTTGCAAGTTTGATGTCACGGTTTGATGTCTATCCAATACAATGCTGAGTGCAATAAACATTGATTTATTAAAAGTTGCAGACTATGTTCATTCGCTATTTTGGTATTCTGCAAGAAAAAAATGGAACAAGTGATAGTTGGTTTGCAATGTTTACAATAGTAGCCAATCAGAATCATTGCAGGTTGCAAACTGACAACACAGTCTCGTCAAGTCTAACATGACAGTATAGAAATCGTAAAAAATAAAGACTGCTGGAAAAAATGTCACCGTAGCTGAGATTGTTAATTTTGCCAAATCAAGAGCAATAATTTAAACATAGATTATTTTTTTAATCACGTTTGGATCTTTGAAAATTGCTTAATCATTATGATTGAACAATGCAGTTACTATGTAGAAGATTATAAAGAGAATATATTTACATATGCTCAAGTGTCTACTATAACTTGTATCACTTTGAACGTTTAAGTAGCTCTTGAAACTTTATTTATTTCACAAAGATATAATATAAAATATCAAACTTTATTTTCTAATAAGTCAGGTGGAATCTTGTGAACACATAAAGGTATTCAATAAAGTATAATATATGAATATGGCAAAAGTTACTTATATCAATGACGAGGAATCGTTTACAAGTTCTCCTCCAAGTTATTCTGGTAAGTAGTCACTGTTTCATAATTGTTGGCATTTGAATGTTACCCTCATCTATCTCAGCTGACAAACTACTATAACAAATTCATGCTATCACAATGTTAACACTAAGAAAACTATTCACGAATTGAACTGAGATATGTATTATTCTTGTTATCCCGTTATGGATGTTTCCAGGGCAAAATTACTTAGGGAAAGATAACTTCCATGCTTTATATTCTTTATATACTAAGCTATAGACCAAGTTAATGTAACATAATATGTAGTCACACTATATATAATAAGAGACATGTGCGTGTACTACACAATGATATCAGTACACTATAGATCATTGAGCATAATGTTGTGCTGATTATAAAACCCCATTACTTTCAAAACTAATTCATCAATAATAGTTTTTAAGTTTTATATGGGTTACGAACAGGTTTTGTTAGCTCGTTAGACATTATTCAAACTTATGTATATTTTATTGACGATACCTATATAAGGGGAAATTTTTGTTTTTATTTATGATTTTTGTTTCGAAAAAGTTGAATAGATTTCGTATGGGTAATTATTTTTAAATAAAACGTATTTTGTGCAGAGATTAATATTCAAAGAAGTATCATACACAAAATTAATATATTATTTCAGAATGCTTGAAATTATTTTCTTTGTGGACATTTGAATCATTGTTCCACCTACGCTTAGTAAACGGAAAAAAAGTATTTGAATAATTAGTTATAAAATTAAAAAAACAAACTGTAAACCGGAATAGTATCATAACGGAGTTTTGAAACACTTCATCGCGGCCCTTCTAGCCTCTTGGCAGATGAAATTGAAGAAGCGTGCACTGAATTTGATACTGAATTCAGTATTTCGAAAAGTAAACTGTTTGATCAATTTCGACAATATCGCCATCTGGGTTTACAGGTTAATTACTGCAAAACTTACACTGTGTTTGAGCAAAAACGCAAATAACATAAAAGTTTTAGAAAATTTTGCTAAGTTTACACCATCGACGGATAATGGCCAGGCGGTAATACACATAGCTATACATAAGACAAGATCATGATATTTTAGTACGAGACGTGAAAAGGAAAAGAGAATTTATCTTCACTATCCAACTAATATGCCAGCATACTTTTACTCACAGTTGCCTAATTTGCCGGTAGAACGAGTGTGGGAAAAAAATCATGTGAAAAATTTTCTCT